>JACEHZ010000226.1:0-125000 GCA_017893485.1 Hemerocallis citrina | reverse complement strand
GCATGTGGATAACACTTTTCTCCTCAGCAGGGTGTTTGCGAAAAAACCCACCAATTATAGACACGCTAACTCAGTTAGCGTGCCTGTTTAAACCACTCGTGCTAACAGGATTAGCGTGAGAAGTGGACAATAGGGGAGACTACTCTTGAAGAGGGATGTAGGCAAAAAATCCCAAAGTATAGACACGCTAACCCCGTTAGCGCACCTCTTTATACCAGGCGCGTTAACCGGGTTAGCGTGTGTCGTTTGGGATTTTATTAAATCTCAATCGCTGATTAGTACTTCATTATATTTATATTGTCTCTCTCTTCTCTTTCTCCCCCAATTTCGGAACCCAAATCCAAAACCCCAGCATCCCAATTGAAGATCTTACTCAAAAATACTCTACAAAATCTAAAAGGATCTTCTTCTTCTTCTTCTTCTTCATCTCTCTCATTCATCTTCTTCTTCTCTCACTTTCATATATCCTCCCACTTTGAAAACCCTAAATCCATGTTTGGGCTTTTATTTGTTTGGGGATGTACATATCGGATTTGTTATCAACCCATTAAATACGTCGTCTTCTCGAAGCTCGAAAGTTCCCCATCTTTTCTGAACATACATTTGAAGGTATGATTTGTATATCATTTTATCAAATACATTTTATTTAGTAGATAATGATTATTTTTTTTATAAATATGTATATGTATGGATTACAATATTCCTGTTTGGCTTTATTTTGGTGGTGAGATTATTCGTGACCCAAAAATAGGTTGTTGTTATAGTGATGTTGATCCAGAAATAATTTGGGTACCCCGTACAATAACAATGGAAGAACTTGTAGAGAAGGTTTATGAGGTTACTAATTAGGATAGAGAACGATTGAAGATTAAAACTTTAGCCCGTTATGCGGCGGGAAAAGGTGATGGTCAATATTTTATGACTGTGCTCGTAGGAAACGACAACACTCTGAAATCCATGATTGGTAGAACCCTTGATCCGAATTTTAGTTGGTCTGCATTAGAGCTATATATTCAGCAAACTGAAAAATATTAATGCCCAACCACATGCTAATCGTGGTTCAAGCTCCACACGTGAAGTGCCGATCCATAAGATCGTTTCGAATCCGGTTCAAACATCCCATGCAATCCCACCGTCCTCATAAGAAGACACGTTTACAAATACTACAAGTCCGGATCCTACTGAATTTGAATTGCCACGTCAACCAAGTTTGGTTAATGATTACGTTTTGAATACCAATGTTTTCGGGATATTTGAAAATGCTACCGTTAATAATGATTTAGTCGATGAAGAAGAAGATGAAGAAACAGACGATGAACCTGAAGACGGATTACAAAATGAAGACAAGGAAGAAGAAGATGAATATGTAAATATTAATATAAATGATAGTAATGTTGTCAATGTGAACTTTACTGATGGCTTCAATTATGTCAACCATCATGTTACAGAGGAAATGACACAATGCGAGAGTAAATCATAGTCCACAAGAGTCGTCCGGTTCATCCACCGTAGATGAGTTCTACATTGGGCAAGAGTTTCAAACTAAAGAATCGATTCAACATGCGGTAAAGTTATACTCCATCAACAAACATCGGGAATTTATCACAATGAAATCTTCACCAACCATATTTGTTGTAAGTGTAAATTGGCCCCGAGAAAACGTTCACTTGAGGAGAAGGTGCAAATCCCACCGGTTGCAAGTGAGGGTGGTTGTCCGTGGAGATTGCGTGCAATTGTTCCGAAGGTCCGGACCAATTTTGTGGTTAAAAAACTAGTAGGGCCGCATACATGTGTGAATCCGGCATTGAATCAAGACCACTGCAAAGTTGACGCTAAACTTGTATGCAATTTAATTATGAATGTTGTGAAGGCTCGATAGGAATTACACTGCGGGCCATTATTGAGATAGTCAAACTTCAATTGAATTATCAGATATCTTATAGGAACGCTTGGATTGCAAAACAAAAATCTATTGAGAAATTGTACGGATCATTTGAAGACGCGTATACTAAATTGCCTTTACTTCTATCAGCAATACAAGTAGCAAATAAAGGAACTGTTGTCCATTGGGATAAGTATGATTCCGGTCTTGGCAAAGAAACAATAAGAGGAGTGTTTTGGGCATTTGGTGCTTCAATTGAAGGGTTCAAGTCATGCAGACCTGTTATAAGTGTTGATGGGACACACTTGTATGGAAAATATAAGGGTTGTTTGTTAATAGCCGTAGCACCAGATGCGAATGATTGTCTTTTTCCATTTGCCTTCGCAACAGTTGATGGAGAGAGTGTTTATACATGGACATGATTTATGAGTTGCATTCGTTTTTATGTCACCGATCGATTTGGTTTATGTGTTATCTCTGATCGCCACGCCGGTATTTTGTCTGCCATGGACTCACAAAACGGAGCGTGGAAAGAACCAAATGCATATCATCGTTATTGTATGCGACATTTCGCTACAAATTTCTTTTTCAAATTTGGTAGCAAAGCAATGCGAACGTAAGTTAAAATTATAGCATGTCAAAACCAACCCAAAAAATTTCAAAGCAAACTCGCGGAACTGGAATCAGTTAATGTTGAAGCGGAAAATTGGTTGAAAGAGAAATTAGTTGACAAATTGGCACTTTCTGAAGATGGAGGACGACGATATGGCATAATGACTACCAACCTATCAGAAGTTTTCAACTCCGTGTTGAAAGGTGTACATAGTTTACCAGTAACTGCTATTGTGGACATGATCTTTTACCGTCTTAATTCGTATTTTGCTACACGGCGTCAGGTAGCCAACAAGCTCATTAGCGAAAGTAAAAATTTTGTACAAAGAGTACAGGATTTGATAGATATCCGGCGTGAAAGAGCCAACATGCATGAAGTGATATTGTTCAGCCATCAACCCGGAGTTTTTGCAGTCAAAACAGGTATACGAAGAGTAGGTGGGAATCAAAAGGGTGGTAACTTGCACACCGTTAACTTGGGCACTAAAACATGTACTTGCCAAAAATTTTAGCTATATCATATACCATGTTCTCATGTTCTAACTGCTTGCGCATATCGCGCTATTGATTACAAGCCATATGTTGATACATTCTATTCAACTATTTCGTTAGCACAAACATGGGCTCCCAATTTTTATCCTACACTTGATCCTGCATATTGGCCTGCTAATACTGGAAACAGACCTGTACCTGATCCGAGCCTTCGGCGTTCTCGGAAAGGTCGTCCAAAGAGTACGAGAGTTCGTAATGATATGGATGTAAGAGATGAGTCTAGTAGGGCTTCCGGAATGATGTGTTCAAAATGTGGTTTGAGGGGTCACAATAGACGCAGATGTCGGCAAGACTCAAGGCAATCTACTCAAAACCGTCATTGAAATATTAAAATATTGTATTTTGTTTTATATTTTGGTAGATTGGTATGTATTGTTCAAATGTTTAGATATTTTGAATGAATGTATGGTATTTGATATTCTGAATTCATGTTGACATTTCAAATATCCAGAAAGTTGAAACTATCTGGATGTTGAGATACTCACACACGTTAACTTAGTTAACGTGCCTCTTTTTACCAAGGTCGTTAACTGAGTTAACGACTGTTGAGATCTCAGATTTTCCAGAAAGTTGAAACTATCTGGAAGTTTGAGATACTCACACATGTTAACCTAGTTAACGTGCCTCTTTTTACCAAGGCCGTTAACTGAGTTAACGACTGTTGAGATCTCAAATTTTCCAGAAAGTTGAAACTATCTTGAAGTTTGATATACTCACACACGTTAACCCAGTTAACGTGTCTCTTTTTACCAAGGCCGTTAACTGAGTTAACGTGTGTACAAATCTTCACAAACAGACTAGTAAAAATCTTAAACTGATACCTCAATACATTCACAAATTCTTTCACATACAGCCAAACTCTACAAATATGAACACATTCCCAGTCAAAATCTCTACAAATCTCTACAATCCCAAATCTCCAAAAATTGAGCCAAACTCATATCTCCAAACATACAGCCTTATATGTAAAATCTCCAAAATTGAGCCAACATTCACATTCAGACTTATATGTTAAAAGTCTGTAACACAAAAGATAACACATTCAGCCAACATAACACAAACCTCTCAAACTCAAATCTCGGCCAACATAACACAAACCTCTCAAACTCAAATCTTAGCCAACATAACACAGCCAAACATTCAGCCAACATACACATTCAGCCATACATACACATTCAGCCAACATTCAACCATACCTCAAATTTTAGCCAACATTCAACCATACATAAACTACCTCAAATTCCAACCAAATTACAAAAATCTGTAACATAAACAAAAAATTACTTACGAAGGGATGAAAAGATTTGGACGTTTCCTTGCACGTTTAGGACGCTTTGGGCTAGCTTGAGTTAAGCCGGAGAGGGGAATATAATCTTTATCTATTTCTTCTTCTTCCTCTTCTTGGATTTCATCAATCGGTGGATACGGGTCCCTTCATCAATCGGTGAGAGACATCTATTAGGGCTAGCCTTCCACGTCAATGAACCCGTCCAATACACACCTTGCGGTGGCCTCATGTTCTCGTCCTCGAAAAGATTCGCCCACTTTGGTGACTGCTTTGCGACAACAGGTCGGCCAATGTGTAGTCGTTCCCAACTCCAGACCTGTAGTATCAACATTGGTCCGTTCATCTACTTGGCACCGAGAGAGCAATTGCACAAGGCTCTATACAATGTGGCCAACGCAGCACTTCCCCAACTGTACCCCCCAACTCCAACAAGATCGGCGATTAGTGGTAGGTACATTAACAGAACGGAATCTCCGGAGAAATTTGGGAAGATCACACCTCCGAACAGTGTCATTATGTACGCCCGGCAGAAACAATGTACTTGCAACTCCGTTGAGGTATTAGTCAATGTATCGGAGAATGTTTCCTTCAACCATTTTAGCCACAACGATTTGCTAATGGCCGATCGGTCCACCTGTACACCGAGATACTCGTGGATAATGAACTCTGGTTCAAAGTCCATTGTGCCAGTTACGGCCTCTCCATCAATTGGCAGACCCGTTATTACAGCAACTTCTTGCAGTGTCACTGTCGTCTCCCCGATCGGCAAGTGAAAACTATGCGTCTCGGGATGCCATCTCTCGAGAAGGGCTGTTAATAAGGGTCGGTCCGCCTTAATGGAGCTCATCAATCCTATGCCGTATATCCCACATTGCTGTAATATCTTTAGAGCGATGCTGACCTTATAAAGTCAACAGCTTTGGGTCGATCAGACCGGGAACCACCGGAGGAAGGAGAGTGACCGGCCAGATCCGATGTTTGGTGTTTTGGCTAGGTGGATCTAGATTTTGCTGTTCGGTGTTGTGTGTGAGATCCGGTTTGGCTGCTCTTGCTGTTGGATCCGCTGTGTGTGCGTGTGTTGCGGTTTGCTGTTTTGGATTTTGCCGTTTGGTGTTTTGCCACATAGCTCGCACGTATTTTGGAGCATCGCCCGAGATTCTGATCCCGTTATTCTAGTTATTTGAATCTCTCACACAAAAGGCAAGTCCACTTGAACTCGGTTTATTTTTCTAGTTCAAGACCATTGATCACCTCCGCAAGTAGTTCCACTTCGATTATCTTAATATTGCTTTGTATACTTTCCGTTGGGGATATCTAGGGTTTACACGAGCTAACCTAAAGTATCCTTGACTCGTGCCAATATCCATTGATTCAAACCCAAACTTACATGCACACACGACATGAACAAATTGGCTAGAACATGCATATGAGAAAAATACCATGATATGAATATATGTTAATCGATTGAGATCTCAAGAATTGAATCGTGACATTACAATCTTGCCTTATATACAGTAGAATTTCATCTCAACTTGCTGTACATTAATGTTAATGCATTGCATGATAACAAGAACATGTTGATTATTCACTTTGACATATATATATGATGACCTTTGTTATGTCTTGCTGCCTATTCTGTTTTGTACTGAGATTTCGACCCTGTTATAATAGGAATCAACCAAAACAATATAAAAGAGAATTGTAGCCTAATGAATCTAGTTTCCAGACCAATTGACGGATCTTGATTCCGGTCTGTGAGCTGTGAGATATTGCAGTTTTAGTCAATGCTGGTCTGTACTTTCCAGATTGCAAATGAATGAAACACCGACACAACTTTCAGTTGAAACACCATGATAACAATAGTATAATGCCATGAAACTCTCCAGAAACTTAGTAGACATGCTTAGGATCCATTCCTAATTTTTGTAGATTTTTATATTGATTTGACATCTAGTTTTCACCCATTAAACTTTGACTATAAGTTACTGTCAGAACAGTTAACCTGTAAAGATTAAGATAATTGACCTAATTACAGTCAGAACTAATAAAAACTTGCTGAATATAAATTGTAGCCCCAGATGTCTAGTTTACTTTTCCTTTCAGTGGAATCGAATTCCGAGTTGTAGTTTGTGAGTTACTGCTGTGTTAGTACTGTTGTGTCTGCTATTTTCAAATTTACAATTATTTGTAGTTTATCATGCATTGTATCATTTTGTTGCATCTTTATCATTGCCTTGACACTTTTATATATAAAATTGCATTACCATGAATGAAATAATAAAATACTAAACAAGCCGGGGTTAATAAGGGTTGACTTAGTAGTGGATAATCTCAGAAAATGTACTTGGTAGGGCCCTTCTTGTTTACATGGAAGGTGGAGAATTACTTGTGAACTTGTGAACTTGTTATATTGTTATCTTGTTATCTTGTTACACCAAGTACATGCTCTGTAGATCCCACCACTATGTCTAAAACGTACATTGTTTGCGCGCACCAAACCTGTGGTATGGGACGCAGTAGTACGTGCACTAGATAGAAAAAATAACATACGAATAAACCTAAGTTGACACTTGTACACTTGACCATTGTTTAGTGACATTATTATTGCTTTTGGACTTTGATCTTGCTTCATACTTTTTGATGTACCATGTGCCCTTACTCTTTGTTTTTCACTACTTGCCGTCCATACTTGCTCTAAGGACATTTCTTTTTCACTCTAGTTAATTCAGCTACAGGTGAACAAGGAGATTTGCCAGGAGACATTGGTGAGCAGTTCTTCTAGGATTGGAGCAGGAGCTGCTTTAGAATAAATTATGAATTTCTCAAAATATGTCGAATAAGAGGTACCAGAGCCCACAAAATTTGGCCAAAATGATAAAATTAGGTGTAAACAGTGGACTGGGGGCCACAAAATCTAGCAAAAACGTGAAATTCGAATTTCATAAAATCGACCTTAAATAGAGAATTAGCCCACAAAATTTGGAATTTTCTTAAAATCAGTCGAAAGTGGTGAAATTTGGAATTCAAAAAGTGAAATTTCGAATTTTCATAAAATTGGTATAAAAAAACGATTACAGTGGACCATAAAATCTGGAAAAAATAGTGAAACCTAAAATTTTAAAAAATGTGTAAAAAAATGGTGGACTATAGCCCATATCTTGCCAAAACAGTGAAATTTGGAATTGAGTGAAACTGACCGAAATAGTGGGACTATAACCCACAAAATCTAGCAAAAATAGTGAAATTTAGAATTTCACAAAATCAACCAAAAAGGGGTGGATTATATAGCCCATGAAATCTGGCAAACACGGTGAAATTCAAAATTTCTTAAAATACGTCGAAAACGGTGTGCGCCCACGAAATCTGGTAATAATAGTGAAATTCAGAGTTTCTCAAACACAACCAAAAATGGTGTTTTATAGCTCATTAATCTTTAAGAAAAAGTGAGATTCAAATTATCAAAATCAACCAAAAAACAATTGATCGAAAAAAAATATGGTCTAACCATTGAAATTCATAATTTTCGAAATATATCGAAAACGGTGAATTATAACATATGAAATTTGGCCAAACATAGTTAATCTCGTAATTTCTCTAAATCGGTCGAAAATGCTAGACTATAACCCATAAAAGTGGCAAAATAGTGAAATTAAGAACTTCAAATTGACTAAAAGCGGCAGGTGGACTACAGCCCAAAAAATCTAGAAGAGGTAGTTAAATTTATCAATTATCAAAATCAACCAAAAACGGTGGTGGATTATAGCCCAACAAGTTGATATTTCCTACTTCATGGATTTCCTCGAGTGGACTATAGCCCATAAACTCATTAAAAATTAAGGAAATTCAAAACTTCTTGGAAACAATGGAGTACGACCCACAATTCTAGCCAAAAAAGTAAAATTCAGATTTCCCCCCTCAAATTAACTTAAAACAATAAATAGTAGCCAATAAAATATGGTCGAAGTAGTGAAATTCAAAATATTTCAAAATTGGCCCAAAACCGTAAACTTCATATTCATAGCCCACAAAAAACTCGCAAAAATAAAGAAATTTAGAACTTCATGAAATATGTCAAAAATGTTGGACTCCAGCCCACAAATCTAAGCTAATTAGTGAAATATCGAATTTCTCTAAATCAATTTAAAATGATCACATAACTCAGAAAATTTATTTTAAACATGGCAAAATAGTGGATTTCAGAATTTCACAAAATTGACCGAAAAAGTGGATTATAGCCTAATTAATCTGGTTAAAACAATTAAATTTAACATTTACGAAATATGTCAAAAATTGTAGATTTCAAAATCTGTCCAAAACAGTGAAATTCAGAACTACTCAAAATCGGCAGAACACAGTGGACAAATAGTTCACAAAATCTGATCGAAACAGTGAAATACATAATTTCATAAACTAACAGAAAATAGCAGAGGCCCATGAAATCTGGACTAACAATAAAATTTGTAATTTCTCAAAATCTGGCAGATATCAGTGAACTATTTTTTTTAAATATGGCAAAGGACTGTGAAACGGGAAATTTCACAAAAAAAGACAAAACATTGGGCTACAATACAAAATATAGTCAAAGCAATAAATTTTTGAAGTTTCCTAAATATCTACTAAAAAATAGTGTAATTGAGATTCTTGCTTAAAAAGTGAAATCGAAATTTCTCAAAGTCGGCCGAAAAGGGTGGATTACAATCCACAACCTCTAGCTATTATAGTGAAATTCAATTTTTTTTACAAAATTGACAGTAAACCCCTCAAACCGAGCTGAGATAGTGAAAGTCGGAATTTCTCAACTTCGGTCGAAAATAGTCACGAAATCTGGCCAAAATAGTGCAAATTCAAAATTTCTTAAAATTGGCCGAAGACAAAGGATCATAGGATTGTTCGTTTGGTTGAGTTTGACCTGAATTTTCCTGCATCCAACCCGCAAATAAATGGTTAAAACACCTTAAACCCATCCGAACCCGAACCCGCCTGAACCGCCCATCCAAAATATGTGGTAATAAATTAAATTGCAAGGTTGCTATGAAGCACCGATACGGGTACGGCGACACGCGTACGGGGACACGGGTACGGGGGATACGGCAATTTTCAAAAAACTAGGGGGGATACGGGTATATATATATATATATATATATATATATATATAGAGAGAGAGAGAGAGAGAGAGAGAGAGAGAGAAATCTTCGGTTGCACACTACTTTGGTGAGCACTCCGTGAGCACTCACGAAATAGAGTACCTATGACAAATCCGAACCGCTGATATTGTTCTATATACCTTAGATAGCCTAACAATAAAAAATCAAGTAATTTGAAGTTCATTTGCCCATGATTTACATCATTACAAAATTGTATGGCTGAAAATTCTAACAGCATGATGGATGGGCAAATGAACTTCAAATTACTTGATCTTTTATTGTTAGGCTATCTAAGGTATATAGAACAATATGAGTGGTTCGGATTTGTCATAGGTGCTCTATTTCATGAGTGCTCATGGAGTGCTCACCAAAAGTAGTGTGCAACCGAAGGGGACTCAGAGGTGCTCTATATATATATATATATATATATATATATATATATATATATATATATATATATATATATATAGGGAGCCCTTCGGTTGAGAACTAATTTTGGTGAGAACTCCGTGAGAACTCACGAAGTAGACCCCCCATGAAAAATCCGAACCGACCATCTCGTTCTACATGCCTTAGATAGCATAACATAAAGAATTCAAATAATTTGAAGTTCGTTTGCTCATCCATCAAATGCAGTTGAATTTTCAGCCATACAATTTTGCAATGATGTAAATCATGGGAAAACGAACTTCAAATTATTTGAATTCTTTATGTTATGCCATCTAAGGCATGTAGAACGAGATGGTCGGTTCGGATTTTTCTTGGGAGGTCTACTTCGTGAGTTCTCACGGAGTTCTCACCAAATTAGTTCTCAACCGAAGGGCCACCTATATATATATATATATATATATGTGTATGTGTATGTATGTATGTATGTATGTATGTATATTGTTAATAAGAAAATGGTAGATATCATTCATTAAACATAAAAAAGATAAAGCATAAAGACTACAATAATTGTTCATCAATATAAAAAATAACGTAAATAAACATAGCAAAGTCACAACCAATATAAACATAGCAAAGTCACAACCAAAATAAACATAGCCGGTGGGGATCATGCTAGCCATCAATAATCAACCTAAAATTGGTTAGCAGAAACTTAGCATTTATAATTGAATTCATCATTGAGTTGTAGTCGCATATTTAGTATATATTTGTTAATAAATTTATGTTTTTTGTTTTTATGCAGATAGATGATAATTGAGAAACATCGGTAATGGGAAGATTTGAGCCGAGCGAGTTTATTTTCTTGCCCCAAAGAAGAAGTGATTTAATGTGTTTTTTGTAAACTACAATGCGACTATGCGGGTTTATTTACAAATGTAACTTGTACCTTGTACGTTAACTATGTGATTGTAATTTCTGTCCAAGAGAAATCTCTCCCTTATAGTTTCATAGTCTAGTATATTTTGAAGATTGCACCATGGGTTCCCTATCCAAAATTCATGTCAGTCCCGCTTAGTTTATAGCTTTACTATCCACAAATTTTGCATTGAATCAGAAGAAGATTAAATTAGACTTACATCCAGTAATAAACTCTTTACTACTCATTCACAGCAATCAGCAAGTTTAGTACTCACAGCGAAAAAAAAATATTTGAGTATAGTACTCACAGTAAAAAAAAAAGCATATAGAAAAGAAAAGCAAGCAAAAAAGATGTAAAATAAAGCATAAATTAAAGTATAAGTCTACCGTCGAAGTTCGTCGCCGTCGGTTCGTCGCCGTCAATAGTCAAGGTTCTTTGCCATCTTGCTGCGTCGCTGTCGACCCCGAGAGTGGTGGAGGAGAAGATGAGATTGAGGAGAAGATGACCCCGAGCTGCGTCGCTGTCGACCCCGTGAAGTTCGTCGTCGAGGAGAAGATGAGATTGAGGAAGAGGAGTGGAGAATGAAGTAAGGATTTGAGATTGAAGAGTTAGGGTTTCGATCGATTGGAGCTCAGAGTTAGGGTTTCGATCGAAGATAAGATTGAGGAAGAGGAGTGGATAATGAAGTTGGGATTTGAGATTGAAGAGTTAGGGTTTCGATCTATGGGGGCTAAGAGTTAGGGTTTCGATCGATCGGGGATGAGTTGAGAGAGAGAGATTGGGGACGGGTTTGAGAGAGAGAGAGGGATTTGGGAATAAACAGATAGGTTTTTATTTTTTAATGGGCCGGGCCGTATCCTAAACAAATTTTTCCCGTATCCTGCCGTATCCTATTAATAGGAACTGTAGGATACGGCGGTAGACGTGTCCCGTACGTATCCCGTCGTATCCCGCCGTATCCCGTATCGGATACGTACGGGATACGGATACGTAAGGCTACATGAAGTATCCGTGCTTCCCAGCATGATTGTATAATATATATAAGGTTATTTTTTTTTTTCTAATAAAAAATAAGGTACGTATATACAAAATATACACTATGTAATATATCCTTCAATTTTGTTTTATCATAATCATTCATCTAGAAGATGAGTGGCTAAAAATTTTACCCATCCTCTTTATAATAAGATGATATCCCCAAACCCTAGGTCCACCTCCAACTTGAACTGCTACAAGCGTACTAGTATTCATGTATGTATTAAAGGTGTTCGTAATTTTTGTATATACAAATGTATGAAGGTTGTGTATCTTGGGATAGTATAAATTGTTATACATTGAAGTTGAACATGGATACTATTGAGTTATATATTAAACAATATTGTTATATCTTGATGTTACAACAAACAATGTTCAAATATTTGTGAAAATGAGGTTCACCCGCCCGAACCAAAGAACCTGACTTTTAAAACCTGACCAGGACCCGAAACTCGCCCGAACCCGCAGATTCGGGTTTGGGTTTAATACTTTAAGTATCATAATTTTCGTGCGGGTTTTGGGAGTCTTAAAAATCCACCAGCACTATTGGGATCGGGTTCAAAAATTCTCTAAAACCCACCCAAACCCAACCCGCGAACAACCCTAATCGATCATATCTCAAAAAAACAATCTAAAATAGATGATATCATATTTTCTCAAAATCAGCTAAAAAAAGTTGACTATAACTGCAAAATCGACCAATAATGGTGGATTATTATGGCCCAGAAATTTTGGAAAAAATAAGTGAAATTAGAAATTTCTTAAGTCAGTCGAAATAAGTGGCTATAGCCCACTAGATCTTGGGAAAAGGAAATTTAATACTTCTCAAAATATGTCGAAAACGGTGAACTACCACAAAATCTAGCCAAAATTGTGTAAGCATGTGTTTATTAAAATATGCTGAAAATAGTAAAATTCATAATTTCACAAAATTGTACGAAAACAATGGATTATAAAATGAATTCGGATCAAAACAGTGAAACTCAAAATTTCTCAAATTTTGTTGAAACAGTGTAATAGTCTACAAAACCACGCAAAAACAGTGCGATTTGGAATTTCATAAAATCAACCAAAATTATGGATAATACCACAAAATCTGGCTGTCGGTGGCAGTATCAACTGAAGCGGTTGCTTCGTCAAGGACCAACACCTTGCTCTTTTTAAGAATTATTCGGCCCAAACAGACAAGTTGGCGCTGGCGGTCGCTCCAATTTTTGCCATTTTCAGTCACTGCATTTCATGTTTTGATAGGCGTTAATAAACATTGAGTATATCAGAGTAACATACTGTTTTCTTTATTTACTAGTTGCTTAGTCCCATACTGGGTAAATTGGATTAGGGGCAAGATCACCTTTTACTCTATTGTGTAGCCTGCTGTCACGGACAAGTTCTAGAAGCATCCAGATTGTTCAAGAGGAGTCTGGAACACTACGGAATGCCCCGGAAGGATCCAGAACGTCCTAGAGTTCTCTAGGACAATGTGGCACATTCTAGTGCGAGCTAGAACCTTGTTGGAAGAATGTACATAGTTATAGAGTATTCTAGAGAGCTCTTGTACATAGTAGAACTTTTGTATTCTAGAACCTTCCCTTGGGGAGGAGAAGGTCTATAAATAGGGAGGAGCCTCATTTGCTCCAACCATCCAAGGAAAAGCATTCCAAGCCACTCTTGTAAAAGTTCTCTTAGAAGTATACATTCTCTTCCATCTTACTTTTGCTCACTTCTCTTCAATCTCTGCATTCTTAGTCTTCAGTTTGCCTGACTTAGCTCTCGATCTAAGGAGTAAGCTAGGTGGCACACGGCCTGACTTTTGGAAAAAGAAGTCGTCCCGTGACACGTGGTATCAGAGCCGAGGTTTCGTTTGGCAGAGATTATAGCTGGATGCGAGGGAAACGTGAGTGATGTCACCACTGACGTGGAGGTAGTTGGTGATAAGGGAAGATGGAGTCAAGAAGCTTATCTGCCATGCAACTCAAAAGAGGTCTCAAGAAGGGGGAGACCACTTATCTAGCTGTCTTGAAGGAGTCAGATGTTCCAACAGAAATGGGTGTGTCGACCGGAGTGAAGGAAGTGTTGGCAGAGTTCAAGGATGTGATGCCACCGGAGTTGCCGAAGAAGTTACCTCCGAGACGGGAAGTGGATCACGTGATAGAGCATGAACCGGGTGCAAGACCCCCAGCCATGGGACCTTACCGGATGGCTCCGCCCGAGTTGGAAGAATTGAGGAAGCAATTAAAGGAGTTGCTCGATGCTGGACTCATTAGGCCCTCCAAAGCTCCCTATGGTGCACCGGTGTTATTCCAAAAGAAGCATGATGGAAGTCTACGGATGTGTATAGACTACCGGGCACTTAACAAAATCACGGTGAAGAATAAGTATCCTATACCATTGGTTGCTGATCTCTTTGACCGACTTGGAAAAGGCGTGTTGGTTTTCAAAATTGGATTTGAGGTCGAGCTATTGGCAGGTACGCATAGCCGAAGGGGATGAAGCTAAGATGACTTGTGTGACGAGGTATGGTTCGTTTGAGTTCTTGGTGATGCCCTTTGGTCTAACCAATGCACCTGCGACATTCTGCACCCTCATGAACGATATCTTCCATCCGTTCTTGGACAAGTTCGTGGTGGTGTATCTGGATGATATCGTGGTGTATTCAGACACGTTGGAGGAGCATGTTGAGCACCTACGACAAGTCTTCCAAGCACTAAGGGAGAACGAACTCTATGTCAAGCCAGAGAAGTGCTCCTTTGCCCAGCAGGATGTGATGTTCTTAGGGCACAAGGTAGCCGGAGGGAAGATTTATATGGATGGATCCAAGGTGCAGGCCATTGCGGAGTGGGAACCGCCCAAGAACGTGACTGAGCTACGGTCTTTCTTAGGCCTTGTGAATTATTACAGGCGGTTCATTCTTAGGTACTCGGCTAAAGCCACACCACTCACCAACCTACTCAAGAAGAAAGTTGTGTGGGAATGGACGGATGACTACCGAGCTGCCTTTGAAGATTTAAAGAAAGCCATCACGGAGGAACCAGTTTTGAGGCTGCCAGATTACTCAAAACCGTTCGAGGTACACACTGATGCATCCGACTTTGCGATAGGAGGGGTACTCATGCAGGAAGATCACCCAGTGGCCTATGAGAGTCGGAAGTTAAATGAGACGGAAGAAGGTACCCGGTGCACGACAAGGAGATGACGGCTATCATCCATTGTCTTCGGGTATGGAGGCATTACTTGTTGGGGAGTCAGTTTATGATCAAGACTGAAATGTGGCTACGAGCTACTTCCAAAATCAGAAGAAGCTAAGCCCCAAACAAGCACGTTGGCAAGACTTCTTGGCCGAGTTTAACTATGTGATGGAGTATAAGCCGGGTAGGACCAACGTGGTAGCCGATGCATTAAGTCGCAAGGCGGAGCTCGCGACCATCGCCCAAGTCGAGTGTGACCTTGCCAAACGTATCAAGGAGGGATTGAGTCATGACCCCTTAGCAGTTAATGTGGTGAATATGGCTAAGGAGGGCAAGACAATCAAATTCTGGATGGAGGATGGACTTCTCCTCACAGTTGGTGATCGTCTCTATGTTCCCAAGTGGGACAACTTGAGGAGGGAAGTCTTGAAAGAGTGCCATGATTCGAGGTGGGCTGGACATCCAGGCACGCACCGTACGCGGGCATTAGTGGAGCGGTCCTATTATTGGCCTAGCATGAGGGACGATGTGGAAGCTTATGTGAAGACTTGTCTCATATGCCAACAAGACAAGGTGAAACAAGATAAGCCAGCTGGGTTGTTGGAACCACTACCCGTACCGGAGCTTCCATAGGAAAGTATATCCATGGACTTCATCTCAGCGTTGCCTTTGTCGGAGGGATGCGGTTCCATAATGGTTGTAGTGGATCGGTTCTCTAAGTATGGAACCTTTATCCCAGCCCCGAGAGATTGCACGGCCGAGGAAGCGGGAAGGTTATTCTTCAAACATGTGGCCAAGTATTGGGGACTTCCTCGGACCATCATAAGTGATCGAGATCCGTGCTTAACGGGAAAGTTTTGGAGAGAACTATTCAAGTTGATGGGTTCGAATCTCCACTTCTCCACAAGTTTTCATCCTCAAACCGATGGCCAGACAGAGAGGGTGAACCACCTATTGGAGATATACCTTCGGCACTATGTAAGTGCCAACCAGCGGGATTGGACTAAGTTACTCGACGTGGCCCAGTTTTCATATAACCTGTAGAAGAGCGAGGCTACGGGAAGGAGTCCCTTTGAACTAGTAACTGGACAACAACCGATGACACCGCAAAAGCTAGCAAAGGGGTACACTGGTTCAAGCCCGCCAGCCTACAAGTTTGCCAAAGGGTGGAATGAGGAGATAGACATTGCCCGAAGCTACTTGACCAAGGCGGCCAAACGGATGAAGAAATGGGCCGATGTGAAAAGGCAGCCGAGGAAATTCATTATAGGAGACGAGGTGATGGTGAAGTTACCCCAAAAGATGTTTAAGTCTACACGCCAGGTTCACAAAGGCTTGACACGAAGATATGAAGGACCGTACCAAGTAGTGGAGAAAGTTGGCACGAGATCCTACAAGGTAGCTTTGCCACCGCACCTAAAGATTCATCCAGTTTTCCATGTTAGCCTTCTCAAACCTTATAGTAGGGACGAGGAGGACCCAAGGAGGAACGAATCTCATCGAGCCCCACCAGCAAACGTGGTTTCATATGATAAGGAAGTCGATGAGATCTTAGCCGACCGAGTTGTTCGCAAGAGGGGCACGCCTAACTGGACCGAGTACTATGTGCGCTGGAAAGATCAACCCGAGAGCGAGTCGAGTTGGGAGCGAGAACAAGACCTATGGCAATTCCGCGACAAGATTGAAGAATTCAAGTCTAAGGCTTGACGAGGACGTCAAGAGCTTAGGTGGGGGAGGGTGTCACGGACAAGTTCTAGAAGCATCCAGATTGTTCAAGAGGAGTCCGGAACACTACGGAATGCCCCGGAAGGATCCAGAACGTTCTAGAGTTCTCTAGGACAATGTGGCACATTCTAGTGCGAGCTAGAACCTTGTTGGAAGAATGTACATAGTTATAGAGTATTCTAGAGAGCTCTTGTACATAGTAGAACTTTTGTATTCTAGAACATTCCCTTGGGGAGGAGAAGGATCATCCTAGCACTATAAATAGGGAGGAGCCTCATTTGCTCCAACCATCCAAGGAAAAGCATTCCAAGCCACTCTTGTAAAAGTTCTCTTAGAAGTATAAATTCTCTTCCATCTTACTTTTGCTCACTTCTCTTCAATCTCTGCATTCTTAGTCTTCAGTTTGCCTGACTTAGCCCTCGATCTAAGGAGTAAGCTAGGTGGCACACGGCCTGACTTTTGGAAAAAGAAGTCGTCCCGTGACACTGCTCTCTCATTCAATAATTAATTAGATCTTCTCTTGCTGATTGAGTTAGAGTCTCAAATATATGGAAGGTGTCAAAGAATCCATCTTTCAGTACTCGATCTTAATAGATGATTATTGGTGACGATGGACATCTGAGAAATCTATGATATGGTTTGGATATGCCTCACGGAGACTAATAATGACATTGATTAGGAAGGGTGATAGGTATATAGCTGATATAAACATCTAATCTGTGAGGACCTATAAAGCTGACCATTGTAACTTTAGTTCGAATATTATTGAAGCAGTTGCTTGAATGCAGCAGAATGCATCACACTTCCTGTGAGTTTGAATTCCAAAAGTACTGGCAGAGGCCCAGAAAAAAGAACAAGGCTAGACCAACTTGGATTGTAGCAATTACAGAGGATTTGGTAGTTGGGGAAAAAACCGCACTCAAATGTTTCAGAAAAAGGCTGTGTTATTATCAACTGAAGGACGCGATACACCTCAATGAGAGGGCAATCGCATTCAAGGCTATCTACTAATGCAACAAGCAAAATTCAGATTAATGCTGATAAATTAGAATGATCTAGACAACAAAGAAAATACGATTAGTATAAAAAATAGTCGGTGCAGCTATAGATATAATACATTAAACAAAACCAACAAAATATTATAGCTGGAGAATCCAGCTTCTGTTCTTTCTTCCTTACTTCATCACCAAGCTGACAACAATCCAAGGCCTAAAGAAAATAGAAGCGTCAAAAACCAAACATACGAAACAACTACAAAAGATCCAAAACTAATATAACACAATAGAAATATTCACACGAAAGGGGTATTACCTCCCATATTTGTTCATCTGTGTACTCTTCAAGTGGATCAAGGTTAGTCCGCACGGTTCCTTCAAACATGGTGGGGTCTTGTGGAATAATGCTGAGTCTGGACCTCAAATCATTAAGTCCAATGGTTGTGATGTCTATGCCATCTATAATTATTCGGCCCACTGTAGAATCAACAATACGGAAAAGCGCTTGAATTAGGGTAGATTTTCAGCTCCATGTTCTTCCGACTATTCCAGTCTTTTTCCCTCCTGGAAAATTACACGTGAGACCCTTTAATACAAAGGGCATGTGTGGAGCATAGCGAACCTGAATTCATGTTACGTTTCTTACAACGAAGTATTCAACAGATAGAAATTACGTACTGTACATAGCTTAGGAAAATCTTTCAAGAGGAAAACTTCTCAAATATTTATGCGAATCTGAAGGAACTTTTACACCTAAATAAGTGCCTGTCAAGATTAAGTATGTTTAGCCAAAAACACTACTTCAAAACTGGGGTTTTGCCTTTTTCTTTTTTCTTCCAAAATACCGTTGCCCTAACCCAAAATTATCACAGTATTATCTCTTGAGAACACTTCATCCCAAGAAGAGCATTGATTATAAACCTTGATTAGTTTTTAGAGAAAACAAGCCATGAAAAATCTACAATGCACTGCATCTGTGAATCGGTAACATTTTCTCTGTAACTCTTTCGTCTAATGATTAGTCTTTTTTTCTTCGCTATACTAGGATGGGTAAAATTTTGAATTTCATGGTTATTACCAGATTTTGTGACTTGTGAGTTGTCCATCGGTTCCGACCGATTTAGTGTCATTCCGAATTTTACAGTTTTAGCTAGATTTTGTGGGTACTCCACCGATTTTGGCAGATTTTGAGAAATTTTGAATTTTACTGGTTTGGATAGACTGTGGCCAATAATTCATTGATTTCGGCTAATCTTGAGAATTTTATTGGTTTGGCTAGAATTTGTGTTTTTGCCTAATTTTGTAGGCGATAATCCACCGGTTTTGGCTAATTTTGAGAAATTCAAAATTCACTATTTTGGCTATAGTTTAAAGTTTTTGCCGATTTAAAAAATGTCTAAATTTCACTAGGTTTTGTGGGCTATTTTCAATTGTCTTTGGCTGGTTTTGAAAATTTCTAAATTCACTATAATGGCCATATTTTGTGCGCAATATTCCACCATTTTCAGCAAACTTTAAGAAATTCTAAATTTTAGCATTTTTGCTAGATTTGTAGGCCACAATTTTTGGCTGATTTTGAGCAAATGTTGTAATACCCTGCAAAATAGCTTATGGCTGTTTTTGCATAGTAATCCGTGCACGTCTGTATATTGCACACGATTACATATTTTTCTGATAATTATCAGTTTTAATTGAGAGATTTCAGACATATGAGCTGTTCTGAACCCGATGAGGTAAACTCGGAATATCTTCTCGATTAAACTGTGGATTTGTCCCGATTGTTTTGTCCAAACAATTTTTGGGAGACAAAATATAATTTCTGTAAAACATATAGATTTTAAATTTATATATTGGGCTTTTTTTTTATTTAAGTTGGTGCATAAACTAAATGTGGATTGTTTTTGTGCATTAGGGCTAAAATTAGGGTATGGTGACCTAGGGTTCTGTAACCCCTGTTTTCCTAAATACGTATTTTCTGTGTATTTTTTTTCCTGTATTTAAAATTGTTATAAATTATTATTATTATTATCAATTATTATTATTATTCTTGACTTGATTATTAAGGAAGATATTATTATTATTATTATTAGTATTATTTTCATGAACATTATTATTATTATTATTATTATTATTATTATTATTATTATTGCTACTTGATTAATTATTAAAAACCTAGTTCTATGTATTAATCACATTTGTACTCATTTCGAATAAATTCTATATTTTAATACAAATTACATCTTGTTTATAAACCCTATTTTCCCCACTGGATTTTACCCAATACCCATTAGCCCTATTGGATTTTAATTATATAAATTGGTTTATAACCTATACCCACTCTCTTATTGGGTCTACCCATCTAAACTCAAACCCAATACCATATTATAAATACCCTACTAATAACCTAAACCCTAAACCTACCTACTGTACTCATCAGCCGCAATTTGTATATTTCTCCTTACCATTTCATCTTCCCATCTCCTATCCCGTTCTCCCTAACCCATCGTCAAGCTCCTGACCTCCCATCCTCTATCTTGTGGCACGCCGCCCTCGCGACCCCAGTCGCATCGCCCGACCCCCGAGCACGCCTCTCTGTGCTGCCTCCATCCCTGCACTCTCCATGCCGCGACACTCTCCTCCGCACCGCAGCAATAGCGACGCAGCGACACCTCATCGCGCGCGCGCCTGCAAGCGCTCAGTTCAACGTCGCCCAGATCCTCCAGCGACGCCCTCTTCGATCGCACCACGGTTCCTTGCACTGGCCGTCCTCCCGTTATCGCGACTGCCAACGTAGCGACGCCTGCACAGCCTGACGACAGCCGCCGTCGACTGGTCGGCCACTGCCGCAGTCGAGCCCGCCGCCGCACCGTCCATGGTCGAGCGTCACAGTGCAACTTTCCCCTGCGTCGCGCCCCGCCGGTACTGCAGCTCTCTCTTGCTCTCTGTTACCGTGAAGGAGAGAAGTAGAAGGAGGGAAGAAGGAGAGTGGGAGATTGAATCTTGGCCGTCCATTCGATCAGATCCTGATCTCTTGATTTCTGGCCGTCGGATCTTCACGATCTTCATCACCGTCATCAGATCTTCATTATCACCACCAGATCAGATCTCTGCCGTCCGATCTACATATTGATCATCGCGATCGTGATCGCCTCTTGATCCATCGATCGTCACCGTTGGACTTGCATTGATCATCACCATCATCATCATCTTGATCATGATCTTGATCTTGATCCTCGATCTCGGCCGTCGATTGGTTGATCAACTTGATCTTGGCTTTTGGATCGTCTCGTTCGTCCTTTGCTTGGTGAGTAAACATTTGAACCACTTTTGTTTTTATTCATCAATTGTCAATCATGATATATTTTGGTTCCCTTCTAATTCTCATATGTTTTATTTCCGATCTCGACCGTTGGATTCGCTGGATCTTCACCTTGATCTTGATCATCATCGAGATCCGTGCCCGATCGTGATTATCGTGGTCGTTTGCTCGTCGCCGCGTCGCCGGGATTTCGATCCCGTTATTCTCAATATACCGGATCTAACGTCGTCCTAAAGGCAAGTCACTTCTATCGAATATTATTTTTTTTTGTATCGTATTCGATAATTATTGTTGAAATTTCGCAAGTGGATCTTATTTTAAAATCGTAAAATATTATTGTATCAATCGTCGAGATGCCACGGATTTACACGAGCGAATCCAAGTGGTAGTCTCGACATCGTGCCATCTTTTTGCCTCTAAAGTATAGAGATGTTCATACACCATATAGTTATAGTTATTGATTATAAAAATAGAGAATTGTAGACACATTACATATCATGAAATTAAATGACAAATAGCTATAGTAGATTGTAGAAATTTGTTGATCGTTAATGTGATTGTTATTGCTAATTTGTTGAATTGTAATTATTAAAATATTAGACATCATCTATATTAATACCATGTTCACCTAAGATTGATTCGCTGCGATCAAGATTAATTAAACTGCAATTTACTATTATTAAATTTTATTTGTACCATTTTACTTAAAATGAACATATAGAGTACTATGCAGAAAATTACGCTAATCTGAACCTTAATGTGCTGTTTAGACCTAGAACACTTCATTAAAATCAGAAACACCCTGAAAGTAAATCGTAGGCCTATCTGTCTAGATGTCGATAGACACCAAAACTTTCGAATTCGGAGTTATAATGCTCCAGTTATGAACCTTTTACCACAGCTGCGCTGTAATTCCAGATTCACGTACATAACAACTTAGGCTAATGAATTAAGTGAACTATTAATCATATATGGCCAAGATAAATTCCAGATTTGTAAATAACATGTTTAGGGTGTTAAAAAGGATTTTTACTGATCTTTATAATATTTATTTACTGCCTTTATAATTAAAATTAGACAACATCTACCCCCAGCCAGAAACTAAAACCTATAAAGAACACCGAATTTCACTTAGCTACCGTCGTCGGAATATAGACTTTAAGTATGCGTTGGAACCGGGTCGGAGTCTAGTTTCTAGACCACCTGACGGATCCATAGTTTCTGTCCTGTAGCAACGGGAATGCTGATTTTAGTACAGCAACCTACTGCTGTCCAGAATTGGGATTCGATGTCTTATAATGTACAATTGTGTTTATAATGTTATATTTAGTGTATTTAATTGTATATAGTATATTGCATGATCTTTGGATTGTTTTGACACCTTCTCTAGCATCCCTTATTAATTGCATTATTGTATGATAATTGAGTAAAGAAAGTAAATCAAGCCGGGGTTAAGAGTTGATTAAGGTAGTTGGTGACATAGTGACTGTACTCGGAAGAGGGGCCTGTGTTTCCCTAATTATCGGTCTATCGGTCTATCGGTCTATCGGTCATATCGGTCATCGGTTAATTGCAGATTACTGACTTCAGTATCTCGATTGATTCGATCATCGGTCATTATTGAATAATGTTCCCGGGTACATGAACTATAGAATCTACCACCTTAGTCTAAACGAAATTGATTGTATGCATGGAACCTGTAGTATGGGATGCAGTAGTACGTGCATTAGCTAGGATTAAAAAATGAATAATAGACCTAAGGCTCTCATCGCATTATCATTGCATATTGTTATCTTAATGAACAGTGTTCTCATTAATATTGTCATTATTGGTATTGTTTATCGTTATTATGGTAAATCGTATTTAATGCATATTATACTGTTATCTCTTTTACACTGTTCAATTCTATCGACTTCATTGTTTATTTGAATTCATTGAAATGCCACTATTTCCATTGTTTCACTGTTTCTCCACTTGCATGTCCACGACTTGCTCTAAGGACCTTCTTTTTCCTCTTTTTAGATGAACAAGTATAGGTGTACAAGGAGAATTTGCAGAAGGGATCGGTGAGCAGTTCCTCTACGATTGGAACTGGAGCCTCTCGAGTTATTTGGTAAGTTCTTGTATTCTAGATTTGGTTATCGAATTTCATTATCGTTTATGTGATTATATTTTCTGCGTGGTTGTGATTCATTTTTCTTATATTGTTGAGTTAAGACTGGTACAGCTTATGGATGATATGAGTTGGCGTACTTATATCATTCGCTGGGCCTCAGTTACGTACCTATATTCCCGTATTCCGGGAAGCGGGGCGTGACAAGGTTTTTAGTGGTATCAGAGCCAGGTTTGGGCTAATGTGTTAGTTGACTAATACATTAGACAGACTTGACTCAACCAAGCTGACTCAACAATATGTACACCACGTTGATCACATGGATAATGAATAACCAACATAATCTGGATACTCCTCTGATTTGATTCCCCTTTGAAGCCTTCACAATCGGTCCTTTCATTTCTCAGTTGTTTCGTCCCTTCCATTCATTTACATTTATTAATTTCTTATTGGGTATAGAATCTTTCTTTTATACCCATATTCTTTTGATTCTGGTGCAAGCAATTTCTGATTTTCTGCTTGCCTCGTTGGTCCCTTCTTATTTCAACTCGTGTGTCCATCATTGCTTTCTCTGCCTTGCATTCATTTTCATTTGTTGATTCATATTGAGTATTACGTTGGCTATTCCTTCCTTGCTATATTCTCTTCAATTCCGATTTTGCCCCTCGTCATTCTTCCTTCGTATTCAATTTCTTAATTTTCTTTTGTCCCTTCTAGTCATCCTCATCTTTAACTCTTCATTGGGTATAGCTTCATTTTTCTCCTACCTATTTTCTTCTTATAATCATTTTTTCCGAATACTTTCTATATTTCGATTATTAATTGTTATATTTATTTTCGATCTTCCATAAAAATGTTTCTCAACAAGGATTCTTGTTATTCCGAATAATTGTGTATTTTAACTTCACTTTTCATTTTTTTTTTTTAATCGACTATATATTTCTACCGGATTATTTCGATAAGACAAATTCTTATTTGTTGTATAATACTACTATTATTACTATTATTATTATTGATATTATTTTCATTATCATCACTAGTATTATTATTTTTACTACTATTGATATTCTTGTTGTTGTTTTCATTATTTTATTATTGTTGATTAACGATGAATTACTTCCACAAATGTTGGACCCGAACTATATTTTGTCTTGCATTATAACTTTTACTAGTGTTGTTAATATTTTAATGTTATTGTTATTTTTGTTATCATTTCTTTAGCGATTACTGTTATTATTATTGTTATGATCATTGCTCTTATCATTGTTATTCTTATTGTTAATAGTGTCAATATTTTGTTATTATTACTGCTATTCGTGTTATTATTTTTATCGTTACTATTATTATTATTATTAATTTATTTTGAGCGTGAGCATGCTCAATTTTATATACATTTCACCACTTCGGTGCAACCTAATGTCGAGATGGCAAATATGTAACTCGATGTCAATGGAGGCAAATTGCAACTGGATATCGGCGAGGCAAAATGTGCAGCCGAATATCCGGACGGCAACTTGAAACCTGATGTCGTGAAGGCAAACATGCAACTTGATGTTAGGGAGGCAAGATTTTCTACCTATTACTAATTGATATTTCATGACTCGTTACTTATATAATGAAACTGATGGTAAATAAATATTTTCGTTATTATGGGTACTATTATTATTATTGTCATTTCAATTGACGTTATTATTATTATTTTCGTTACCTTCAGTACCCTTATTATATTTTAATTGTTATTATTATTATTACCGTTACTTTATTGATGTTATTGTTATTAATGCTATTATTATTATTATTATTATTATTATTATTATTATTGACATTATTTTTAATGTTATCATTATTATTATTATTTCATTACTTTCATGGATGTGTTGAATTTTATTCTGTCATGAATGTATTATCATTATTATCAGCATTATTGATATTTTTATTGCTTATTTGATTATGACGATTTTAATTACTATTACTATTATTGTTGTTATTATTTTTATTATTATTATTTTTATTATGGTCATTATTACTTGTATCATTGTTGTTATTAATATTTTAATATTATTTTGTTATTATTATTACTATTATTATTATTATCATTGTTATATTTATTTTCATTATTGTTATCATTATTCTATTCCTATTGATATTACTATTATTGATATTGTTGTTGTTATTATTTCTGTTAAAGCCATTAGCCTTAATCTGTATTATATTTTTTAATTATGAACATTGAAGCTCAAGCCTTATATTCACCTTGCATTATTGCTTGTCTCTATTTGGAGCCCATACCCTTTTTGATTCTTGTGTCTTGATCTTCTCTCCCTGCTCGGTTCGTCGATCAGTGCAATGTGGTCTACAACGACATGTCTGCAACTTGGAACGTCGCCATCAGAGTAGCGCAGCGGAAGCGTGGTGGGCCCATAACCCACAGGTCCCGGGATCCCCTTGTTGCATCTAGTTTCTTGTATTGTTGCTTCCCTCTGTTCCTTGTATTTATCTTCATCCGTTGATTCCTTGAATGGTTGGATTTTTTTTCCTGTCTTTTCCTCTTTTGATTCCAGTTCTGCCTACTCTCTATTTTACTTTGTTACAGTGTGTTGTTTCATTCCTCTTGATACTGCTTATTGTTCTTTCATGACTTCCATTGACCTCATTGTTATATACCTTCTTATTCTTCTGGTGTTGCCACTGCTTATTCCTTCCCCATTAATTCTCTGCCTCGTTACCACCCAGTTGCTCAGCCCTATCCTATATACCGCCTAAGCAAATTTCGAGGACGAAATTTTGTTGTAAGGTGGGTAGGATTTGTAACCCCTGTTTTCCTAAATACGTATTTTCTGTGTATTTTTTTTTCCTGTATTTAAAATTGTTATAAATTATTATTATTATTATCAATTATTATTATTATTCTTGACTTGATTATTAAGGAAGATATTATTATTATTATTATTAGTATTATTTTCATGAACATTATTATTATTATTATTATTATTATTATTATTATTATTATTATTGCTACTTGATTAATTATTAAAAACCTAGTTCTATGTATTAATCACATTTGTACTCATTTCGAATAAATTCTATATTTTAATACAAATTACATCTTGTTTATAAACCCTATTTTCCCCACTGGATTTTACCCAATACCCATTAGCCCTGTTGGATTTTAATTATATAAATTGGTTTATAACCTATACCCACTCTCTTATTGGGTCTACCCATCTAAACTCAAACCCAATACCATATTATAAATACCCTACTAATAACCTAAACCCTAAACCTACCTACTGTACTCATCAGCCGCAATTTGTATATTTCTCCTTACCTTTTCATCTTCCCATCTCCTATCCCGTTCTCCCTAACCCATCGTCAAGCTCCTGACCTCCCGTCCTCTATCTTGTGGCGCGCCGCCCTCGCGACCCCAGTCGCATCGCCCGACCCCCGAGCACGCCTCTCTGTGCTGCCTCCATCCCTGCACTCTCCATGCCGCGACACTCTCCTCCGCACCGCAGCAATAGCGACGCAGCGACACCTCATCGCGCGCGCGCCTGCAAGCGCTCAGTTCAACGTCGCCCAGATCCTCCAGCGACGCCCTCTTCGATCGCACCACGGTTCCTTGCACTGGCCGTCCTCCCGTTATCGCGACTGCCAACGTAGCGACGCCTGCACAGCCTGACGACAGCCGCCGTCGACTGGTCGGCCACTGCCGCAGTCGAGCCCGCCGCCGCACCGTCCATGGTCGAGCGTCACAGTGCAACTTTCCCCTGCGTCGCGCCCCGCCGGTACTGCAGCTCTCTCTTGCTCTCTGTTACCGTGAAGGAGAGAAGTAGAAGGAGGGAAGAAGGAGAGTGGGAGATTGAATCTTGGCCGTCCATTCGATCAGATCCTGATCTCTTGATTTCTGGCCGTCGGATCTTCACGATCTTCATCACCGTCATCAGATCTTCATTATCACCACCAGATCAGATCTCTGCCGTCCGATCTACATATTGATCATCGCGATCGTGATCGCCTCTTGATCCATCGATCGTCACCGTTGGACTTGCATTGATCATCACCATCATCATCATCTTGATCATGATCTTGATCTTGATCCTCGATCTCGGCCGTCGATTGGTTGATCAACTTGATCTCGGCTTTTGGATCGTCTCGTTCGTCCTTTGCTTGGTGAGTAAACATTTGAACCACTTTTGTTTTTATTCATCAATTGTCAATCATGATATATTTTGGTTCCCTTCTAATTCTCATATGTTTTATTTCCGATCTCGACCGTTGGATTCGCTGGATCTTCACCTTGATCTTGATCATCATCGAGATCCGTGCCCGATCGTGATTATCGTGGTCGTTTGCTCGTCGCCGCGTCGCCGGGATTTCGATCCCGTTATTCTCAATATACCGGATCTAACGTCGTCCTAAAGGCAAGTCACTTCTATCGAATATTATTTTTTTTTTGTATCGTATTCGATAATTATTGTTGAAATTTCGCAAGTGGATCTTATTTTAAAATCGTAAAATATTATTGTATCAATCGTCGAGATGCCACGGATTTACACGAGCGAATCCAAGTGGTAGTCTCGACATCGTGCCATCTTTTTGCCTCTAAAGTATAGAGATGTTCATACACCATATAGTTATAGTTATTGATTATAAAAATAGAGAATTGTAGACACATTACATATCATGAAATTAAATGACAAATAGCTATAGTAGATTGTAGAAATTTGTTGATCGTTAATGTGATTGTTATTGCTAATTTGTTGAATTGTAATTATTAAAATATTAGACATCACCTATATTAATACCATGTTCACCTAAGATTGATTCGCTGCGATCAAGATTAATTAAACTGCAATTTACTATTATTAAATTTTATTTGTACCATTTTACTTAAAATGAACATATAGAGTACTATGCAGAAAATTACGCTAATCTGAACCTTAACGTGCTGTTTAGACCTAGAACACTTCATTAAAATCAGAAACACCCTGAAAGTAAATCGTAGGCCTATCTGTCTAGATGTCGATAGACACCAAAACTTTCGAATTCGGAGTTATACTGCTCAGTTATGAACCTTTTACCACAGCTGCGCTGTAATTCCAGATTCACGTACATAACAACTTAGGCTAATGAATTAAGTGAACTATTAATCATATATGGCCAAGATAAATTCCAGATTTTTAAATAACATGTTTAGGGTGTTAAAAAGTATTTTTACTGATTTTTATAATATTTATTTACTGCCTTTATAATTAAAATTAGACAACATCTACCCCCAGCCAGAAACTAAAACCTATAAAGAACACCGAATTTCACTTAGCTACCGTCGTCGGAATATAGACTTTAAGTATGCATTGGAACCGGGTCGGAGTCTAGTTTCTAGACCACCTGACGGATCTATAGTTGCTGTCCTGTAGCAACGGGAATGCTGATTTTGGTACAGCAACCTACTGCTGTCCAGAATTGGGATTCTATGTCTTATAATGTACAATTGTGTTTATAATGTTATATTTAGTGTATTTAATTGTATATAGTATATTGCATGATCTTTGGATTGTTTTGACACCTTCTCTAGCGTCCCTTATTAATTGCATTATTGTATGATAATTGAGTAAAGAAAGTAAATCAAGCCGGGGTTAAGGGTTGATTAAGGTAGTTGGTGACATAGTGACTGTACTCGGAAGAGGGGCCCGTGTTTCCCTAATTATCGGTCTATCGGTCTATCGGTCTATCGGTCTATCGGTCTATCGGTCTATTGGTCATATCGGTCATCGGTTAATTGCAGATTACTGACTTCAGTATCTCGATTGATTCGATCATCGGTCATTATTGAATAATGTTCCCGGGTACATGAACTATAGAATCTACCACCTTAGTCTAAACGAAATTGATTGTATGCATGGAACCTGTAGTATGGGATGCAGTAGTACGTGCATTAGCTAGGATTAAAAATGAATAATAGACCTAAGGCTCTCATCGCATTATCATTGCATATTGTTATCTTAATGAACAGTGTTCTCATTATTATTGTCATTATTGGTATTGTTTATCGTTATTATGGTAAATCGTATTTAATGCATATTATACTGTTATCTCTTTTACACTGTTCAATTCTATTGACTTCATTGTTTATTTGAATTCATTGAAATGCCACTATTTCCATTGTTTCACTGTTTCTCCACTTGCATGTCCACGACTTGCTCTAAGGACCTTCTTTTTCCTCTTTTTAGATGAACAAGTACAGGTGTACAAGGAGAATTTGCAGAAGGGATCGGTGAGCAGTTCCTCTACGATTGGAACTGGAGCCTCTCGAGTTATTTGGTAAGTCCTTGTATTCTAGATTTGGTTATCGAATTTCATTATCGTTTATGTGATTATATTTTCTGCGTGGTTGTGATTCATTTTTCTTATATTGTTGAGTTAAGACTGGTACAGCTTATGGATGATATGAGTTGGCGTACTTATATCATTCGCTGGGCCTCAGTTATGTACCTGTATTCCCGTATTCCGGGAAGCGGGGCGTGACAGGTTCCTTGACCTAACCTAGGGTTAGGAACCCTAGCATCATGATGATCATGGCTTGATCTTGATGGAGATCCAATGGTGGAGATATTTCACCATGTGTGTATGGCCCAAGAGATAGGAAATTTCCTAGAAGCTTCAAGAAAGTTTCCAAGAAGCTTCTAACTTGTGGTGTTGGCTTCATCTCATCCACACACTCCCACTCCTCTCATCTTGGCCCACCACTCCCCCTTATTTCCGGCCAAAGCCAAAGAAACCCTAGCTCCTTCTCTTATAAGACCCCCTCCCACTCCATTCACCTCTCATTTTTCTCATCCTTGTGTTCTTCAAAAAAAAAAGTAGAGAAGTAGAAAAGAAGAGAGAGTTGGAGTCTTTGAGTTGAGGTAGAGAAAAAGATTAGTAGGAGATTGAGATAACAAGCTCTACAAGCAAGGAGTAAAGGAGGAGGGCAAGCAAGCCAAGCAACAAGGAGAGATTCCCTTGCAAATCAACATGTGGGTGATACTCTAACTCTAGTTTTGGTTTCTTTTGTATATGTGAAATTTAGCATGTGAAAGTATATGGAGAAATTTTGATTTTCATGTATGTGAATGACATGCTAAGGAGAAGGTAGTGGTATGGTATGAACAACTCAATTCTATAAGCTTTTGTTTAGAAGCATGGTTGTGAGGGTAAGTTTGGGAATTTCTTTCTCCCAAACGGTTTGGAATCTTGGGCTCAAACTTTGGGGTATTGTTCTTCTATGTATGTAGAGTATCCATGATTTTTTTCATAATATTTGGATGAAATTTGATAGCCCAAACATAGGACCAAAGTCAGGACAGAGAGCAGCCGAAATTGCTGCTGCTGTGCAGAATTTGGCTATGTCTTTCCGACCTTGTAACTCGGTGTAGGGTGGTAATTATGAGCTAAATTTTTTTGTGGACACTCTTGTATGTGTCTAAAACTATATTCTTAAATTTCGTAATTTTCCGAGGTCGTTTGATGCCTCGAAAAAATTGTAGAATGCGACTGGTCTGAAGGTGTTGGCTGAAGCTGACTGTGTTTTGGACTGAGGTTTAAAAGGCCATAACTCCTTGTATGTTTATTATTTTGCTATGAAATTTTGGGAGTAGCATGTGGTATGGGTCTACTTGATGAATCTCAAATTTTAGAATTTTTAGAGGTCGTTTGATAAGGTTTCAAGAATAAACCATACACAGTGGCAAGAACCCCTGCTGAAAGAGCAGTTGAGATTTTGGGCTATGTTTGAGGAGTCATAACTCATTGTGTGATGTGAATCTGAATGCAAATTTTGGACACAATGAAATGGTATATGTGTAGATTAATAATCTCGGATTTCATGAGCATTGGACTTAAGGTTGATTTATTATTGAATTTCAAAGTTGGCTATGTTCAGCTATGTGTAGATTAATAATCTCAGATTTCATGAGCATTGGACTTAAGGTTGATTTATTATTGAATTTCAAAGTTTGCTATGTTCAGCCTAGTATAAGTTGACTAGTCTGTGAAGATGAGAATTTTTGGAACTATTTGTTAAAGAATTTGGGGAATTGACCAACTAGAGAATTGTAGTAGGGAGTCATAGCATTCTAACCCAATGGAAATTTTGTAATTTCAGTTCGTAGGTTGGAAGTTATGATTTTCCAAAGTTGGGATAAATTCAACCGTGTCAAGGCAGTATTTGCTAGAGGAATCAATTTTTCCCATGTTTGTGCACCTGATGGAATTTGGTGTTCTCGAGGACCTTAATGATTGAATCTGGGGACGTGTCCAACTAGCAAATTGTAGTAGACACTCCCACCTTTCCATAGAACCCGGAATCGAGTAATTCCGATGAGTGAGCAAACTTTTGTGATATCGGAAAGGTGCAGCGAGTGCGAGAAGGAACATACTACTAAGAGTATATGAGGGTTATTGGGTGTCAAGCTGATTGAATTTGAGGAAATGGTCAACTGGAGAGTTGCAGACTAGGGTCTTATCTTTCTAGAATGGAGGATATCAAGCAATTCTGAGTTGGGTGCTGGAAGTTATGGACGTTGCAAGTTTAGCAACCTATTGTCTAAATTGGCTTCAAGCTTGAGTTAACCCGAGAACTTGAGTTCCTTAAGAGATTGAGGGAGTCTTTAACTGGGGGATGACATTGGACCTCCCTACCCTTCTAGGAAGTCTGATTGTGTTGGATTCCGAAGTGCGTAGCTTGGGTCACAGCTACTGCTATTTCTTGAACTATTTTGTTGGATGATTGATGAGGAATCCTCTGCATACCGCAGTGGGGTGATCATGAGCTATCATGTTTTTAAATATGTTTTAGCATTTTATTTGGAACTTAGACAAGTTCCTATGTTTAGTACTCATGGTGGACATGAGTGAGTTGGGAGATAGCCCGGGTCAAATTGGGTTTGGTGTCTCGATGCCTGAGTCTGTCAAGGGTCAGGAATTGATGGTTATGTGTGTGCTTACTTTCACTCAATTGTTGGGTATCATTTGGGCGCCATGGGACTACTCGCTGAGGGTCACGGGCCGGGGTTATGGGTCGATGACTTGTGAAGGTATTGGGAATCAGTGGATGTGATTCCCGTGATGATTGTTACTTTGACAGACCAGTCAGGCTCGACATTGTTTGATCGACACCGTGTATGATTTGAGTAACATATTTTCAGTACTGCATTGATTAGGTTCCCCTTTATTATTTCGCTTGAAGACCGAATTGGTGTTAGGGGTGATTCCCTAAATCCGACTCGTTCTGAGTTACACTAGGTGGTGATACTATGGGGTTGTCTCTTCCTGTCATTAGGGATACGTGTTGTTATGCGTATCTTGCACTGTTAATTCCTGAAGTACTATGGTAAGAACGGGATGTTGATTTCCTGGCGGATAAGGGGTTTTAGACCTTCGAGGCCGTCATGTTCTATGTTGGTGGACACGAACGGATCATAATGGATCTTCTGCGCTATGGATATGCTGCGTGTATATCTGTAAGTTCATCACAGCTTTCGAGGAGGGTCCAATGTAACAATTAATGGTGACAACGGGGTAGCACCCCAAATTATGCCCTTTATTTATACCTCTTCAACCATGTCATACTATCAGGAACAGGAAGTTGACCGAATTAGAACGCATTGCATGGCAAGGGATTGAACCCTACATTCAGAAAGGCGAACTCTTTGGAAAGTATGTAGTATGGGATGCATACATTTCCATTGAAGTTGATTTTGGGAAAGTATGTAGTATGGGATGCATACGTTCCCAAACGAATCGCATTAGAGTAGGTGCATCGCGTGCATTCTTGTTTCGTGTATTAGATTAAACCATGTCCTGTTTTGGCCTGGAACGTATGTAGTATGGGATGCATGCGTATCCAGAGTTCCAAGGTTGCTTGTATTACAATAAGGCAGGTGATCAGTGCATTAGTTGTTAGACCATGGCATACACGAACACCAGAAAATTAGGATGCACGTTTTCCTTTTCATTCAAGATGGTTTGTGGTTGCCAGTTTGGAGATCGCTGTTTTCTTATTAGCACTGCATCAATAGAATTACTGACGTGCCCACTTATTTAGGTACTGGATACCGGATCGCGACGGCAGGAGAGCCAGACCAGCAGGGCATCCAAGTGAGGTAGCAGTGTACATGCCTACCAATCGTGCGGGTGCGGAATTGTCAAGAGTCAAGAAGCAGAAGGCTCAAGCCGAGGGGCAAGTCCCAGGGAGGCAGATAAACCACTCAGTAGGATTTCGACAGCGACCAATCGATTGCCAACCTAGAAGACAGCTGATAGCTTGCAAGAGGAGTCTGAGGGTGTTTTTGTAATCAGTTGTAATAAGTTATGTAATTTGTATTCCTTGTTCAAGGACAATTTGATATTGTAATTATTGATGTAATAACTCTGATGGCAATAAAAATGTTTAAATTTCTGTGTTATTTACTGTGTTGAGATGCATTTGAAGGCAAAGATCTTGGTGATGTCACGGATGTCCGGTAATGGGGATCCGAGGCGTTACAAATGTAAATTTCACTATTTTAACCATATAATTGGCTATAGTCCATTCTTTTCGGTCTACTTGGAGAAATTCTAAATTACGCTATTTTGGCCATATTTTGTGGTTTGTAGTCTACCAATTTCGGCCAACTTTGAGAAATTCTAAATTTAATTTGCGGTCAAATTTTGTTCGTTAGTCCACCGGTTTTGAACAATTTGGTGAAATTCTGAATATCACAATTTTGGCTATATTTTGTGAACATTACCACATTTTCGGCCAATTTTGGAAAATTTTGAATTTTAGTGTTTTTGCCGGATTCTTTGGGTTATAATCCACTGATGTCGGCCGTTTTTGTGAAATTTGAATTTCACTGTTTTTGGCAAATTTTGTGGGTTATATTCCGTTGATTTCGGCCAATTTTGACAAATTATGAAATTCGCAGTTCTGGCTAGAGTTGTGACACCAAATATCGATGACAATTTCTCAATGAATCATTGTTATCTGACTATGGTCACATAGTCACTATTCAGTGCCATTTTCCTACCAAACATGATCTGATTTAATTCTCTGTATCCACAACATAAAGGATATATGTTTTTTATGAAAGAATGGAAACAAACGACTTGTACAAACATGTTCTCTATCTTTTTGTAGATTGCGAGAAATTGCACAGATGAAAATTGTAACATTTATAGAATTCTTGGGTAGAAAAATATTTAATGAATTACATGTGAAAAGTATAGCCATATGGGTATGGGTGTAAGGTATATAATGAACAAAAAAATGACAAAAGCTAGCATGCATCTTCATTGCTAGTGGGAAAAACAAGAATAAATCGTTGTGAACGTTAGCTTGCACATTTTATGCCATCTACTCATCATCATCATCATCAATCTTTCATCACAGCTTAAAACTATAGCCCAAAAAAGAAAATACAATAAACTATAAAGTATATAACGACCATGACTCATAAACTATAAAACATTTATAATAATAGTATATATTACTCAGTTAACAACTTAACATGATCTGATTTCAATATTCAAACAATTGTATCTGTTAAAAGAAAATAATCGATAAGAACAAAGTGCTCAGCTATTAGTGCAAGACAAGTAAATCTAATGCATGCATCAAGTAACAAGGAGTTTATTAAACTAATAAAGGTAGTAATAATTAGTAAAGATAGCCAAATTTACCTGAAGGTCATGAAGTGCATCTTCTCCAGTTGATGGCCAGCTACTATCTGGTCTACTCTCTTCTATAGTAAGAGGTGGTTCACTAGGAATAGATGCATACTGCAGTATCCTCTCCACCGAAATTACTTTATTTTCAAGATTGCAAAGATTCCGTATGACCCAAGCTTGTAGCGTATTTAGATTTAGTCCGTAAGTTACTGAGAGCCCGGCAATTGCTGATAGGGAAAAAAAATACAAGTATAATTGTTATAGAGCAATCTTCCTCTTAAAGTTTGCTATGTTAATTCAGGTGGATTGCAGAAAATTGCCCACAGTTTCCCTTCTACTATTCTGTCCTACTCAATTGCAATTTTGTTCTGTTACTGTATATAACTTTGTAACCCCTTAAAGTTTCTTGTTGCTGCACTTTGCCTCCCAACACATTTTCAACAGAATTATCCATAGTTATCTGAAAAATATGATTTTTTCCCCCTTTAGACAAGTTTACCTCTTTCTTGACAAAGATTTCTTCAATCTTTCTCAAAACACTCCAAAAAGATTTCATCGAGTCTTGGCATTGCCTCACAACACTCCAATATTTGGATCATGTACTTCAAAGATTTCAGTCCGAAGGGAAGCAAAAATAATTTGAGATTAAAGAAAGAAAAAAATTGAAACCTATTTAGAATAAAAAGAAAAAGGAAATGAATCTTAACGGGGGCTATGAGAAAGGAACAAGGAAAGGAGGACAAGAAGGGTCCTTTTGCATTTCTAGATACGAGTATAACTAAATGGAAAAACATGCAAGAACAAGAAGCTGAAGGGGTTAAAGATGCAACAAAAATACAATAGGGTAGAGAAGTGTGAAGATAGTGAAACTTTTAAGGGATACTACTATTGCAGTTTACATGTGTTGATGGTCTTAAATAGTACTACTGAAAGACGTACTCATTACATAGCAAATAAATAACAAAAAAGGTAAAAAGAAAGAAATGGAAACTCTACATACCCGGATCAATGAGTCCTCTTGGCACTGTTATCAAGAAAATCAAAGAAAAAGCAAAAGTGAGGGATGATAGCACATCCATGCGAAAACACAACCACTCCATTGCAACAGCATTATGAAACTTAGGCCGAGAGTATTCATCGGAGAGACGGAAATTTGTGTCAACAAATCTGGATTCTTGGTTGAAACTTCGAATTGTCATCATTCCTGAAATGGTTTCAGCAAAATGTTGTATGATTGGAGCTTTGCACACCCCAACCAACCTTGCAAGTTCCCGTGCTGTATCTGTATAGTATCGCTGATGGAAAAAGATACATTAGTATGCTAATGAGCTCACAAATTATGAATTATATACAAAAAAAAAAAAAAAAAATGCTGAATCTCACAAATTAAAAATAAGCTCTCCATAAAAAAATTGAGTTTCTCCCACTTCCCCCACTTTCCACTTCATAACCCACATGCCAAAACAGGGTCGAAACATATTTATTAACTTTTTCCGAATATAAGATGGATACTCTTCTCTGAGCTCTCTCCCAAATATAGGGAAATTAATCCTCTCATCATTGTTGTCAGGTAGCATGTTCAGAACTTAAGAACTCTAAATCACAAGTCCCATGTCATAAGCATCGTCATGTTCTATTTGAGATGTTAAACAAGAACTTAATAGATTGTATATCAAATGAAGCACAATAAGTATAGAAACATGTATAAAATATTGAAGATATGCGGAAAAATGCAGCATGATTACATACCTAATTTACAAGTATAGATATCTCTATTCTCTAAACTACTTTAATAGGCTAAATGAAGCAATGTAAATAATGTCATCTTATTCCATAATTAATGATTTACTGTTTTTTGCCCCTCCATCTATATAATAAATTACAAAGAAAGCTATCAAGTGGCTCTCCTTCAATCTCCCATAAAACCAATGGCTCAGATTGATTCTCACAAAACATATTTTTCCGCCCAAAATTTCAAACCCCGCAATTTCAAAACCCTCTCTTTTTCCGCAAATACCCCCCTTCTCTCTCTCTTTCTCACTGTCTCTCTCTCTTTTCCCAAAACCCTATCTCCCTACTTTCTCCCCTGCCGTGACCCCATCTCCGGCTCCTGCTCGCAACCCCCCTATCGTCCTGCCTCCACGACGCCAGCCACGACAACGCGCCCCTCTCATCCCCTTCTCCTTCCGTTCCGCCATCTCCCCTGTACAAGCTTCATCACTCCGCACCACCAATTTCACCGACCACTCCATGACGCCAGCCACGACAGCGCGCCCCTCTCCTCCCCTTCTCCTTCCGTCCACAGCAGCAACCACAGCCACAGCGCCACCCCCTCTCGGCCTGTGCCCCTCCCGACGTCACGCCGCCCGTCGCCACCGCTCCCGCCGTCCGCCATCTCCCCTGTACAAGCTTCACCGTCTCCGCACCACCAATTTCAAAGACCACCGAAGCACCGAACCCCACCCAAACTTCACCTTCTTCTCGACCAGTGACTGATTTGTGCCCATTTGAGTTGATCCCGACCACCGATTTCACCGTCTCTACATTTCAGGTATTGCATTCATTTTACTTTTCGTTTTATTTTTTGAGAAATTTGATTAGGGGGGTGGATGTTAAACCCTAATAGAATTTTGATTTTATTGTTAAAATTTGATGCATTTTTTAGGTTGAAAAATGCAGACCCAGTTCAGTATGCAGAGATTTGCTCAAAGAAGGGGGGGAAATTTTAGGTCAAAAGAGTGGTAGGCTGGCATTGGTTGCAGAAGGTGAGAGGGAAGAAGTTTATACTGAGAAGCATTATGCGCTATTGGGAAGTTGCGAGACAAGCTGGGAACTTTTTGTGGATGGGTATGATAGGCAAGGAAAGCGTGTTTACGATCAAGTTTAAGGGAAGACATGCCATCAGTGCAGGTTGATCTCACTCTTTTTTGTTTATTTTCTGTTTATTGTTCGTTCTACTTCCCTTTGGTGCTTTGTGATTTGTGATTGGAATTTGGCACTAACTCATAAGTAGATACTTGGTTTTGTGCTTTAAAAGATTTGGCCGGTAATAATTTGATTCTTTATGTATTGTACAGTTACTACAATGTAGTGCAATGGGATATCCTGAGTTGTGTTGATAGACTTCCTATTTGGACAAATATATAGTGTCTAATTTAGATTAAGATATTTTTTTGTTAAAGCTATTATCCCTTCTGGAACTCGCTGTTTTTGATATTGTTTTGCAACTGCGTCAACCCAACTTTCACCTCAGCACAGATTTTAGGATTGTAAGTGTTATTCGAAATTGATACTATTTTCCATCAAATTTTGCATCTAATTTTAGGATTGTATCTGTTTAGGGTTGCAGATTTTAAATTTTTTAGTATTCCCTATAAAAGTATTCGCGAGGGTTGATGCTAATATTTGTTGTTCTAAACATCCTTCTCATTTGTGATCAGCGTCAGTCAAAACCGAATAGGAACATTGTCTGGCTACCTTTAGACAATGACTTTTTCTGGTTTAAGAACCCAAAAACCTCAATCGAACTGAATAAAAAACCCACCTTACGGAGGACCAATGCTCCTATTCGGTTCGTCTCCTATCCCAAAGTCCAAATAACATTTCCAGGTTACTAAGTGCTATTTGTTCTCTACAATAAACCAGATATCTAATATGGTCGAATCAATAAAAATAATTCAAAAGACTCTCCATGCTCGAGTTGACTCTCCCACACATTTTCTTCCAACTAGAAAACGTGTGGGTCATTATTGTTCACAATTTTGATCGGGTTTACAAATGGTATCATTATAGTTTGAGTTGAAGTAGTAATAGGTGAAAATGATCTTAGAATCAACTTAACATATTCTATTGACAAATGACGACTTTTGTATATGCCAGTTTGTGGATTAAAGGTTGGTAGACATTTCTCTATATATTACTTTTTAATTATATTTGTTATCAATTATTCATTCAAATTTCTACTCAACCTCTTATAGTTTATTCATTCAAATTATATTTGTTGGTTTCAGATTATAGAGGGGCATGGTGAGATGGAGAATGAGATTGCAAGCATGATGAGGAGGGGCGGGCTCGGATCGAAGAATTGTTTAGGAATGATGAGGGGAGAATGAGATTGCAAGCTTACACACATTTGAGGAATTTCAAGTATATAAAGTCAATGTTGGAAGGGGTTGGCTGGTAGAGGGGTGGATGGGATACAGGATACTGATGGATATGGGGATGTCGTCGGTGCAGGTAGTGATGTTATTTTGGTAGTGCACGAAATCTGTTTGATGAATTGCTTGAGTTGTTTTTGTGTTTGGAATGGGTAGGTGAATATGCAGAGAGAGAGTTCAGTGTTCTTGGTGATGGACGACTGGATATGCATATGAACCTGCAGGTAAGAACATGTGAAATGCATGTTTATTAAGTATCTGGCCATAGCAAATATTTATTTGTTACGCAAATTTTTTGATGTTTTGCAACTTAACTCTATATGTACAAATTGTTCATGTTATCTGTTACAAATTAATGTGAGTCTACTGGCCCCAAATCTGACTTGGGGGTGTGGAATCTTCATTTTGTAGTTACTTTATTACCTCATGTCTACATAAATAGCCGAAACAAGATATGACGAGAGCAATGTGAGCACCCACACCCTCACATGCACGCACGCACACACACATTAATGCGCTACTAATGCGAAGTGAAATCGATCACTGAAGCATTATGTTTGTACATTATGTTCTACCATTTTTTGCTTAAGCAAAAGTAATGCATATAAAAAGATTGACCATTTACTTTGTGAAAACTTGAAATGTTCTTTTTCTTTCATATTGCATTTTCTCGAGTTTATATTTTATAGTTAAGTATCTTTTCTCTAATTCCTACTTCTTTATTCCTCTTAAGCAGGACTTCGATGGATTGTTGGTAACAACCTCCCAATTCAATTTTTGTCTGCTGATCAGGTATTTTGTACATTACCTTCTACCTTTTTTTGTTAATATGCATGCTTATTTCGACATGTTACCTATTACCTGAGCAAAGTAGACCAAAGTTGAAATTTAGACTTCTGGACTGTAGCGTCATTTACCTCCAACTTCACCTTTTTGTTCTGGTTAAGACCACCAGAAAAAGGGCCAAGTTTGGAACAGATGAGAATTAGCAAGTTTATTCTACTTCTTTCCTTTGTATTTGATGTCAAAAATGGTACTCCATCATAATTTGGGTACACGCACTTGGTACTCGAAATTGATAATGTTTTCCATCTAATTTATGCATCTAATTTTAGGATTGATTGTTTGTAAGTGTTATGCAAAATTGATACTGTTTTCCATCTAATTTTAGGATTGTATCTGTTTAGGGTTGCAGATTTTAAATTTTGTAGGATTGTATCTGTTAGATTGATACTCACGAGGGTTGATTTTAGGATTGTATTCACGAGGGTTGATGCTAATATTTGTTGTTCTAAACGTCCTTCCATATTATAGTAAAACTGAATGTTTTTTGTTCGGTGTTGCCAATAGTTTTGAACATCGCTTGATAAGTTTTTTTGTTCGGTGCTGCCAATAGTCGCTTGATAAGTACCTTTAGATTTAAAATAACTAAATAATCTTCTTTTCTTTATGTTTGGTGTTGCCCATATTTATAAGGATTGTCATATTGTGCAATGTTGATTTAGTTTTTACGTTATCTTTTAAATATAATTTAGCACATAAGTCATTGGCTGTATAAACCACCTTAAACTACCTGAAGTCTATTTGGCTGTATAAACCACCATCGGTCTTTTTATTTATTTATTTTTAAAATTTTTTTAAGGGTTTCCCAAGGTCAGCATATAATAAACACACATAATAAACACTATTCAAAGATGAGTTTCGCCTTCTCATTCCTGATCACCGTCAGTCAAAACCGAATAGGAACATTGTCTGGCTACCTTTAGACAATGACTTTGTCTGGTTTAAGAACCCAAAAACCTCAATCGAATTGAATAAAAAGCCCACCTTACGGAGGACCAATGCTCCTATTCGGTTCGTCTCCTATCCCAAAGTCCAAATAACATTTCCAGGTTACTAAGTGCTATTTGTTCTCGACAATAAATCAAAAATCTAATATGGTCGAATCAATAAAAATAATCCAAAAGACTCTCCATGCTCGAGTTGACTCTCCCACACATCTTCTTCCAACTAGAAAACGTGTGGGTCATTATTGTTCACAATTTGGATCTGGTTTAAAAATGGTTTCATTATAGTTTGAGTTGAAGTAGTAATAGGTGAAAATGATCTTAAATCAACTTAACATTTTCTATTGACAAATGACGACTTTTGTATATGCCAGTTTGTGAATTAAAGGTTGGTAGACATTTCTCTATATATTACTTTTTAATTATATTTGTTATCACTTATTCATTCAAATTTCAACTCAACCTCTTTTAGTTTATTCTCATTATAAATGTGGTACCACAACTTCATATTAAAACTAAAATTCTCCTACATTCGCTTCTCACTAGGAGGTGCTTTCAGTGCTCTGTCTTATTTTAATCTACTTTGATGATGGCAATTGTTAAACTCTTACAAAAAATTGAAGCTCAGGAATACCAAAAGGAGATTGAACAATAACTACAAGAGTACTCATCAAGCAGGTCATTAGTAACAACTATAATGGATTCTAATAAAAAGTTGGTTAACTAATTGCAATGAAGTACTCCAAATTCATGGTTACAATCAGAGAAAGACTGGAGTACCAAACAAAACAAGACAATAATTTATGGGGCCATAAATCTAAGGAAGATTCAACTAGAGTATAACCATGCATTTGCTTCAACATGAGTATGACAGGAAAAGATTTCCAATAGGCACTAGATTATGTTCTTATTGAAGTTTTAACGCGCATTATGTTCTTATTGAAGTTTTTAGAGGAAAAGATAAATTGTAGAAGTAAATGTTTCAGGGAGTATCCAAATCTTTTAAACAGACATCTAGATGGGTTTATGAATAATACAGATCCCAAAGCTACATTAGAAGAAATCAATAATTGAATTTTTTTTTTGATGGTGTATGGGAAAAAAGATTATATTGTTTTTTGCAAAGAATTTTAGGATCAAAATATTAACCAATACAATTCCAAGGGACAATCTAATAAATAGAATGCAAGGATATTACAAAAGCACATTCTTCATATGAACATTAATAGAAAAATGAGTGACATAACCAAACTGTCTGTGCCTGCTGGCCAAGAAAAATTTTGGTTAATCATTATATTATTTCCCCCCCCCCCCCCCCCCCCCGATCTTAGGTATCAATGAGTGAGTCAAAGCTCAAATTAGTGAGTTTCTATCCCAGGGAAGACCACCATCAATTGTGTGATACGAAAACGGATTGCATTTGTTGTGCCCAGTCAAGGATAACTCCAAACCATAGACTATATCATCCCGAGGCATCGAGTTCGTTGTCAATAAGATATACACACTTGGTAAGTAGAGACCAACCAATAATGTAAACATTTTGATACAGTTCTTAATAATGTAAACATTTTGATACACCATTCTCTTTTCTTTTTTTTTTTTGATTTTAACTGGGTATCCATCCCCCTCTATGGTTCAGACTAATCCCAGTCCCGTGGCTAGGTTTTGCGCAGGCCCATCTATAGCCCACGGCCACTGGCCATCACAAAGTGTTTACCATAGGGTTCGAACCCAGGACCTTTGGAGGAGCACACTCCAAATCCCACCGCTCTAACCACTAGGCCACCATGCGATGGTTGATACACCATTCTCTTTGAACACTGCATTTATAGCTATCACCACCATTAGCACCCTAAAACTCTTCTCTCTTCTTCTCATCAATGCCTGCACTATCGCCACCCTATTCACCAATGCATTTCTTCCCAAACCTCCAATCACTCCGTTCTATCTTCAACAAGGTCGTTGCCACCACCACCACTACCACCAACAAGCCATTCCTTCGCCAACACCCACCGCAGGCATGGTAACTCTGCATCCATAATCTTAACCAGGAATAAAGTTTAGGGAAGCTCAATGTTAACTCTGAAAGAACTACACGAGCGTATATGACAATACTGAAGAGAACAGGTCCGTTACCAATCATTGAAATTTTGATGAAAGACATAACTCCAACATAATCCATAGGTTCATAAATTATGAATCAGATATCCGCAAATGAAGGTTATTAACACTTTTGTCGCTGAAAATATATATTCAATAGTCAGTACATAGTGAGCGAGTATAGTGCAATTAGGAGTTGTCAGATAACTCTCTAAGACGAGTACATGATCCATTTTGAAGTGTCGGTTCAAGTAGAGATTGTTGCTCTTGCACATTTTTTTAGATTCTTATCATCATTAAAAATCTTTGAAATAATTTCATAATCCTATTTTTTTCTAATGTTTGAGCTGAATAACATAATCTAAAGTTCTAAAGTATGCATCAATTCCTTCTCTGAAGAAGAATTATAGCTCTAAAGTTCCAATATCGGAAATAATTCAAATATGTACGAAGTTTGGAAGAGATGATTCTAAAAAGGACTTGGCATATCTCAGCAAGAATTTAGTTTAACTTTTGACACTAATCTTTCAATGTGCTGCCCTAGAATAGGATTTCAATGTGCTGCCCTAGAATTTAGTGTAATGATAACTCATAAATAGGATTTCAATGTGCTTGAGTTAATAGCTCAGTCTACAATTATAGTCGAGCAATAAATTGCATTCTATTTTGTTGGTGGTCAATGTTGCCATTTTAATTATGGGTAGTTTGTTTGAGGTTGGATTTTAATGGATTTATGGTCATGTTAGTTTTTAAGATTGATAATAAATCTTCTGTTTGATCTTCAAAGCACAAAAAAAAGAAGGATTTCTTTGCCCCCCTAAATTCAACTTAATATTTATTTTCTACATTTTGCTTTATTATGGAAGAGTTCTGACTAGGTTTGATGAAATTCTACCCGTTTCACATTATTTGCCTTCTTCAAGAGTTTTTCATGTCATAGCTTAGATGAATAGTGAAGATCATTTTTTTTCCACTTTCCAATTTGGACCATTTTTCTACCTTAATAGTGAAGGAAATTCTGTATCATTTGTATTTTATTTTTTGCAGCTATTTGGGATTTTGGTAGTTTTACCATTTTGTCCATAAATTGGCAATAACGAGCTTTTCATATGCAGTTTGCAGGAAGTTGATTGTTGGAGGTTGATTGTTGTCCAATTTGTAACATTGATCTTGGTTGTGATCCATTGATCCAATAGAGAAGCTCAGGTTAGTTTCTTCCCTTCATTATTTCCTATATTTTTTTGTTTACTGTAGTTCCTAATCTTGGGGTTGCAATAAGGTAAATTGATATTTACTACAACTACACTCTATGTTTGCCGTTAATTGCCGCTAATTTAATACTTCTTTTTTTTTTGCCAGATTGTCGTCTACACTCAGAACCATTATGTACATATTGACAGTTTAACTTTTGGTAGGGTGATGAAGAACATGTTCGGTTGAAACCATTGAGTTAAAAGACATTGTCCTGTTTGAAAGGTATTGGTTTCAAAACTCTTACTATTTGTTTATTTAATTATCATGGTTTTGATTGATTATTGAAAAACTCTTACTGTTTGTTTAGGCTCACTGTTTGGTCCCATATTGAAGACTCGAAGCATTGTGTTTTCCTGCAACCCTGTATTTTTTTTTGGTAATTCGGTTGGTTAGTGTATATTTTGATGGAGGATGTAATAGTTGTAATATTTATTATTTTGGGAGATGATGTAAGTATCTGTATATGATGATGATATAATATAGTTATGTTAATACCCGTACCCGCAAAGTTGTGGAGTATTGGGTTCTGTATTTGGTTTTTCAAAGGTTTTTCAAAGGTATTTCTAAAAATCCATTACGTTTTCCAATGAAATTTTGGTTTTTATTTTGTATCTTGCAACATATTATGATTTTTTCCTCCAAAGCCTTGTATATATGATGCCTGTGTGATGTTGTTTGGTTTGGCCTGGGGAGGATTGATATTGCCTGCCTGTGATGTTATATTATTAATTGTTAGCAGAATTCCGTAAGGAATTGCTGCAAAAGGGCTAATATTTTAGGGGGGACCCTGTCGAAATTTTTATTAAAATTTCAAAATTTCTATTACGTTTTCAAACGAAATCTTGGTTTTTATTTTGTATCTTGAGTCCTATGAAGATTTTTCCCCCCCTGAGCCCTATATATATGATGTCTGTGTGATGTTGCTTGGATTGGCCTGGGAAGGATTCATATTGATTGCCTGTGATGTTATTTTTTTAATTGTAAGCAGAATTCCGTAAGGAATTGCTGTAAAAGGGCTAATATTTAAGGGGAGATTCTGTCGAAATTTTTACTACAATTTCTAAAAAACTATTATGTTTTCAAACAAAATCTTTATTTTTATTTAGTATTTTGGCTAATATGAAAATTTTAGGGGATGATTAATATTAACTGCCAGTGAAATTTTATGGGAGACTGTCGAAATTTTTTCTAAACAACTTAATTAATTAATCATTCTTCGCGATGACGTGCCATAGGCACGTGTCCACGGGCATACCTAGTTTATACATAAATAATCCCTCTTTTAAAATGGTTAGATAATAATTAAAAAACAGAACACGGAGAACTCATACTAACTACTTCAATATGCCAAAATGAAACTAAGCACAACACCATTAGAGAAACAAATATACGGATATACCTGATACCAGATGCAGATGGAAATTACAGGAATAAAGATGACAAAAACTTGCCATGCAACTTGCGGACATGACTGCAATGATACCTATGAGCTGGATGACAGAAAAAGCAAATGAAGTAATTTGGTGAGCAAAATTTGTATCTATTTCACGTTGATCAGTTGATGCCTGCAGTAAAAGAAAATTTGTTACGCATATAAACATTGTTTCATAAGGAAAGGAAATGATTGAGCTTCTCTTACTCTGTTGAAGATACGCCCACTAGGAGTGGAATCAAAGAATGACATGGGAGCGCGAAAGATGAATGTGTGCATCTTATCAAACAGAGTAGTAGCAGTCTTATATCCAGCTGTTGCAGTAAGCAAAGATCTTGCTAGAACACAAAAGAAGCTTCCCAGTGCTAATACAACATAGACGTAGATAAGTGTGAACCCAGCTACTGGAGGTTTTATGTCTTTCGACACTGGCGCTGCCCATGCCATCCAGTAATTGCTACCAATTTGAAGAATTTGAAAGAGTATTTGGGCCAACAATATCAAAGGCACAAGAGAACCATTATATGCTGTTATAATGTATCGCCAGTAGACCCAAAATCCAACTCTGCCTTTCTCCCTTTCTTCTTCTTGAACTAGTTCACCCTTTTGTATACCGATCTCATCAACCTTGCCATTTTCTTTAGATTTGGCACCCTCTTTATGTGCAGGCTTTTGGCTAGTTTCTGTATCATTTGCAGTCGTAGGAAGATCCATAGAGTCAAGTGAAGCCAAAGCATCTTCATGAGCACCAACCAGTTCCATGAAGTCAGTTCCGGCAGTAAGTATGTCATTGTATTTACCCGCTCGCATAATTTTTCCGTCTTTCATAACCTTGTAAAGAACGGCTTTCATACAACTATAATACAATCGAAAAACTATGAACTTGAAAATAAAATGAATGACTCACAAGTATAAGGTCAGCTGAAGGCAGAAACTCGACTTGATGGGTGACATATAAGACTGTCTTTGAAGATAAAAATTTAATCAAGCATTCCTGCAAATTGCACGAGTAGAAGTAATTCAGTACAGATGAAGTCAACAACCTGAAAATAATACCTTAAAGAGATGAGATCACGTATGGGCATCAACCGCACTAAACGGATCATCAAATAGAAAGATATCGGCATCTTGGTATAGAGCACGAGCAATCTGGATTCGCTGCTTCTGCCCTCCACTCAAGTTGATACCTCTTTCCCCTATTACCGTCTCGTCCCCAAAAGGAAGAATCTCTAAATCCTTCTTTAAAGAGCATGCTTCAAGAACATTCTCATACTTTTCTCTATCCATTTCCATGCCAAACAGTATGTTATCTTGAATCTATCCACTTTGTATCCAAGGTGATTGAGCAACATATGTCGTAGTTCCACACAACTTCACAGTTCCAGAAATCTTCAGCATTTCACCTAATATGCATGATGACAAGCTTGACTTACCAGAACCGACAGTCCCGCAAACTGCAACTCTCATACCTTTTAACACTTGAAAGTTTATATCTCTCAATGTAGGAGTTGCTGAAGATTGATCCCAAGAGTAATTAGTATCACTTGCTTCGATGGCAACATCTGAGCTGCCCCTAGGAAGCTTTTACACCACGTCAGGAGGCAAGTCCTCGAGGGTAAGGAATGCTGATATCCGATCAAGAGAAACCTTGGTTTGAATGGTCATTGAAATTAAATCAGGAAGAGTGTAGATAGGCTCTTGTAAAACCCTAATAGTTGCGAGGGCCGACAAGAGTTTCCCTGATTCTAAGGGTATACCCATTAGCATGCAAGCTCCAAATGTAACCACAGCGACAAAAGTAGGTGCACCCCAAAAGGCTAAATCTATCATTGCAGATGTGTAAACATATTTCCTCAACCAATCTGTCTCCTTTTTCCTTAATTCCAGTATCATTGACAATAACTTCATTTCCCAAGCCTGAAGCTTCAGAATTCTCATGTTCCTCAAAATTTCGGAAGTGGACTTCATCCTTGTATCTTTTGCTTCCATCAACTTCTCCTGGTACTTCTCTTGCATTTTCCCCAAGGGAAAATTGGCTAACATAACAAGTACTGTAGCAGCTAAAGCAGCCAAAGAAGCTAGGCCTAAACTAGCATACAAAATACCTAGAGCTAGCCCAACTTGAATTGGAACCATCCATAAATCATGCATGTACCAACTGAAGAGCCCAACCCTCTCGGCATCGACACTCATCAAGTTAATGATCTCTCCACTAGTTCGGCCTTGTTTGGAATGGCTTGAAAGGGTAAGGCCCTTTTGATAAATCATCGCGACAAGGGATGCCCTGAGCCTAACCCCAGCCTGATTTATTCTAAAAAACCAATGCCTTTGCGTAATGCATTCAACTGTCTTTGCTACTATGAAAGCCATGACCAAGATAACCCCTTCATTCGCAAACGTCTGCTTGCCATTAAGGTACTGAACAAAGAAAGCAATAAGGTAAGGGCCAACGTAGGTAGCTAGTGTATACAACAGGGCATATGCAGCTGTTAACATGACTTGCTTCCATATGGAATACACTAGCGACTTCGCCATCTTGAATGTCGTGATTCTACTGACAGAACCGTCACCACTACCCACATACGACTTGAGTTTGTTTCTAAATTTGGGGAACACACCATTGACACTATCTCTATGATCCAACTGAGGCACATCCTTAAGGTCTAATATCTTCTTATGCCCCACAGACAGCAAAGGACCCATCCAAGAAAATGTGAGAATGCTGAAGAACCCAGCACTCTCGAAAAGTGATACACTCCTCCCTTCATCAACAACAACACTCTCACCATTCAAAAGAGGTTCACTAAGCACACCACCACCTTCTTCTTCCTCCCCACTCCCCATACCGAAAACTGCAGCCAAATTAACAACCACCCCAAAAACACAAGACCCCAAATCCAAAACCCACAAATGGGTCTTCATAACCCCCATTCCCCTATACCAAACATAGTCCACAACAAGGAATGAACAAGACACAAACAACAAGAGACCCCACCATACCCTAACAAAGCAGGGAACTTTCTGACTTCCTGATTGATGCAACACAAAACCCAGATAGAAAAACAACACAACCCACACAAAGCCTCTCGTCCCCAAATCCAACAGGGTAACAGCCCCATCAGTGGACCAATACCCATGAACAATCCAGAAATAGTAATGCACTGATAAACCGAAATAAAACAGTCCCACAACAAGGGAGGCCAAAATGGTTGGCTTTTTGTAAATGGTTCTTCTCAACCCATGTTTTGGGTTGCTGTTGGTGTCATGATTGGAACTTTTGAAGAGATAGGCAATGGAAATGGTGAGAAAGAGGAGGAGGTGGAATGAGAAGGAGAGCCCATGAAGGGTGATGGGTTTGAAGGGGAGGCCATGCATTTGAAACAAGGAAGGTGGGAGAAATGCATACCAGTTGTGAGGGAAGCCATTAAATGGTGGGTTCTTGTTATCTGGTTGATTTTTTCTAAGTATAGTTTTTTGAGTTGCAAGAGAATGGAGGATGGGGGATATAAATATGAGGTGGGTATGTGGGTATGTGGGGAATTTTTGTGTGGTCAAAGTCTGCTACTTAGTGACCAAGGGAGTGTGATATTTTAGTTGAAACCCTAACTTGAATAAGAATTTTTTTTTTTGTATCATATGAAGTTGTTTATAAGATGTTAATCTTTGGTTATATAATGCAGAATTGTGTGTATCTGTATGCGTCTTTTTGTCTGTTATATAATGAGAGATGGTTGGGCTTGCACATGGAATTTCCGGGGCTTTTAAAGAGTTGAGATTGATAATAAGTATATGATTTTTAAAACAATAAATTAGGTGTCCATTGAGTGTAATTGTTATACTTCGCCACATGGGAAAAATTAGGTTCTCTGAGGATAGAATATGGTCAAATCTCTAATATTATAATGGAATAGTTTGAGTTGTTATTTGTGGATCAACAAATTTGTGCATCATTCGTGCATAACTAATATAAATGAGGTATCAAGTTCGAGGCCCAACTACGTTGGAATTTTTACTTTAATTTTTTTTTATTAAGACGTGCATCGCATGTGAAAATTCCTAGTTCTATTTAATTGTCAGAATCTTGGTTTCGATTAGTTCTGGATCTAGCCATTAATGGAGAAAGAAGAGTTTGAGGTTGAGGAGAAGGGGATCGGAGGAGAAGAAGATCAGAGATCAGAGAAGAAACCAGAAATTTCTATTACTTCCAAAGTAAACAAATTACAACTTGGATTTATACAGTCAGAGATGGGAGGTTACGCTACAGGACAAACATACAAAAAGAGCACGTGCCCCGCACACTCACTACCTGCACTAAAACTATTTAAACTGAAAAGTGCACATTGCACGTAAAAGACGGATACAAGGAAATAAACTGATACTAGCTTATACTCAGGGAACTACAGTAACAGCCAAGTGAGCAATGGAATGCTGGATACTCTGATGAACCTCCGGTAGCTTCAAGGTCACGGTGGCGTCCCTAACATTAATCTCAGTGTTTGTCATGTTTTTATCAACCACTTCAATTCTAGAGCATACTCATACCCTAGGTATTATCTACATACATATACATCAATTATAGAGCATTCATCTTGGTTGATGGAAGGACAGAACACTATAACCTTCACATATATATTCGAGTCTTCGTATGCAACCCTAGTTCCCATATATCCCTACACACTTGTATTCATTGTATTTCAGAATATTTGTTATGTAATTTTTTGGCTGGAAGTTTATTATTTTGTTATATATAACTATATATTGTATAGCTTGTACTTCGACTTATTTGTTATATGATATAAAATTGTCACGACAAAATTATATTTGCGTTTATTTTTTTACCTTTAATTGTCTTCTATATAATTGTTTTTATTTTATTGTGTTCATTTACTTCAAATAAGTGGAGAAAAAATAATTAAAGGTGAAAAAAATCCAACTTACACATTAACCCAACCCAACCCGTCAAAATCTGATACCCGTCTAACCGAACCGAACCGAAAATCTTCAGGTGTGGATTTGAGTTTGTAAATAAAAAACCCAATGGGTTTGGGAAAAAAAGACAAGCAGAGTAAAAAAATTGTTGAAAACTCGTCCGACCCGACCGCTCATACCCCCCCTACTTGGACATATCGCTTGTTGTAATTGAGAGTCACGTCATACCTTCTATATTTGGGGTGACAAAATATTGCTCCTGCTCACTTGACTACTGAAAATTAACATTAAGTATATTATTCTAAATAGATGGACACTAAAATAGGATCATATACTTACGCGATTGTTAGATAATTAATACAAATAAACTTCAGTTTTCAATACATGTACCCCATTATCTGAAAGTGTTTGATAACTTTTTTAAATCACTTTTACCAAATTTTTGGAGATTAGAATATCTACTACATTCAGATCGGAAAACAGTACAACAGAGGAGAGTGTGGCAGGGAGGAGGAAAATGGCGATGGCGAAAATAACGCCGACTCCGATCATGGCAGAGCTCGAAAGGAGATATAAGAATTGTGTCTTGGTGAAAGCGCACACCGGCCATCCGACTAGCGCTGACATTAACGATCTTCTTAAGGCGACCACAACGCCATCTCTAAAATGGAAATGGGAGGTGACGGTGACTTCGGCGAATAATTTTTTAATCCAATGCAATGAAGAGGATCACGTGGCGGAGCTGCTCTTAATGAAAGGATTGGAGGGTAGGGGAATTGACGGCATGGAATTCTATGTGACATTCAAGAGATGGTCAAGAGAAGAAGGGGCATTGAAGGTCCAATCACTATTTTCCGTATGGATTCGGCTATACAATTTGCCATTCCAGTGTTGGGTTCGTACGGGCTTCCAAGAAGTCGTCAGAAGTTTCGGAATGGTTCTTGATATCGACAGAGGAACATTCGTTCACTCCAACATCGAATTTGCACGAGTTCGAGTGGGGGTCGTCAACAAACAAGACATCCCGTCCATCATCAGCGTCGACTTCGAGGAAGAGAGATTTGAGGTTAAGGTGATTACGGAGGTGAAGAAAAGCGACTCCTTTCGAGGAAAGCTGAGGAGGGAGGAAGCAACAGGGCAGGAAGATGGGGGCGAGCGGGAGGTAGAAGACGAACATAAGCCGTTCTATTGGGAGGCTTCTGATCGAGTCCGTCTAGATCAGTGCAGGCTCAAAGGCGTTTCGCAGCCTTCGGATCAGCATCGAGTCAATCTGGACCGTGGTTCAAACTTCTCTCGAAGGGAGTGGGCCATGCGTGTGCTGACGTGGTTGGAAGAGGGGTGTAGAGGACAGGCTGTAAAGTAGGGGGTAACTCTGCTGCGATAGAGACATGCGGCGAAAGGACTGGAGACGAGACTTCCTTAAAACAGGGGATACTCAAAAGGAAAGTAGCTGAAGAGACTGGCGCAAGGCTCGATGAGCAAGTAGTTGGGAATCAAATCATAGCGGCGCTTTCTTTCTCTAAACAGGATATCGAAGTCTCGATACGGCTTGCGCTAAAGGCCTTATTGTCATCTAAGGGTACTAATGGGCCTGGTGGGCCGAGTATTGATATGATTAAGTCAAATGAGGAAGATGGGCCGGGCTATGTTGGGCTTGGGTGTGAGCAGAATAAATCTTTACTGAATTGTTCTGATCCCTGTTATAAGCTAGCTGTCTAGGATGAAGGGGGAGTAGGTGTTGCCCAACATCTGGGGTCGGAAGAGGGGGAGAATATGCCAGTTACGGAGGTGGTCATTCCTAATAGGGCTCGATTGCTGAAACATCAGAAGAGGACGAGATGATTGCCGCACTGGATGGGATTAGAGAAGACAATTTCATATCAGTTACTGAAGTCGATGAGGGAGAGAAAGAGGGGGGGTTAGTTGATATGGGAAGTACTGGCAAAAAGGGGATGGGCATCCCAAGAAAAAGCAAGAGGCAATTGGACAAATGGGGATTGCAGGGTCCTAGCGAGGAGGATCTGATCAGGGTCGCGGCAAAAGGAAAGGAACCAACTTCAGCGTGTGGAGGTAATCTAGTTTTGAACTATTGAGTCTTGAATTTACTTAACGATGATTCGCTTATATACTTTGCTAGCCTGTACGGTCTTCATATGGGTGCGAACAAAGTAGAGCAGGTTCAACATGCTATTAAGATTAGAGAGAGCATTAATTGGGGTAAGCATTAGGAGACGGGTAGAATCCCAACTGAGGGTTTGATAGGTGTTTTCCTGTTTTTTATGTCATACATCTTCTGGAACGTTAGGGGTATGCGACAAAAGGGTAAAAAGAAACTTATTAGTAATACCGTGGGTAGATTTAGGCCATCTATTTGTGGTCTTCAAGAGACTAGGATCGAGAATCCTACCACGGAAGAATTTCAGTCCCCCTCGTGGGCGAAGGACTTCGATTGGAGGTTCAAGCCGACTATCGGATATTCAGGGGGTATTGCTTTAGGGGTGGATCTAAAGATGTTTGAAGTCTTGGATCACAAGATAGGGGAATTCTCGGTTACTATAAGAATTAGAAGGAGAAGAGACGATTGGATTCATGTCGTGACTACGGTGTATGGCCCTTACGATTCGAGGAGGAATCGATTTTGAGATGAGATTAGAGATATCAAGAATGTCTGGGTAGACCCGTGGGTGTTGGGGGGGGGGACTTCAACATTACTAGATACAGTCACGAACAGGGAGGTAGGGGACCAAGCAGATCCGACCAAGATAGATTCAACTCTATCATAGACGAGCTAGAGTTGATGAAGATGGAACAGTCAGATAGAAAGTATACTTGGTCTAACATGCAGGCTGTTCCGATCTTAGCCAAGCTTGATAAGATTCTGGTGTCCACTGATTGGGAAGACGTCTTCCCTTTTGCAAAAGTGAAGTCGAATATTAGATTCACCTCGGATCATCTACCTCTTCTCATGGATTGTGCAGAGGGATATATCAAAAAAAGGTTTCCCTTTAGGTTCGAGAAAGTCTGGACGTTGTCTCCTACTACCCGTCTAGTTATACAAGAGTCATGGGAAGCCAATACCAGGGAGGTATCCGCTGTTGGAATTTGGATTGAAAAGACAAGGAGATTGCGAAAGCGGATCAAAGAGTGGGAAAGGGTCGAATTTGGAGCTAACCAAGATAGGATTCAGGAGTTGGGTGTGAAGGTGGCAGAACTAGAAGCAACACAAGAGGGGAGGGTTCTACTGGAAGCTGAGATCGAGGAGCTGATGAATTATAGAGCACAGATTAAGCTCATCGGAGAGATGGACGAACAATATTGGAAACAGCGAGCAAGGGTGCAATGGCTTAGAGAGGGAGATGCGAACACAAAGTTTTTTCATAAAGTGGCAAACGGTAGGAGAAGACAAAATTATATTGGGGGGCTTTTCGTTGACGGGTATTGGACTGAGAATGAAGGACTTATCAGCAGGAAGTAGACAAAAGATTCAAGAACCTTTTCGGGATTAGCAAAGAGGGCAGGAGTAAGCTTAGGTCGGATATATGGAGCAAATCGAGAATGGAGGGGAGCGAGGGCATAGCGGGTTTGTTTTCATAAGAGGAGGTTCTGCATGCCGTGAAAAGCCTGGGGCAGGAGAAAGCACCAGGGCCAGATTGTCTTCCAATCTTCTTCTACAAGATATATAGGGATATCATCAAAGATGATCTGATGAACATCTTCGATGAGTTTCACAATGATAACACGGATTTGGATAGGATTAACTATGCAAACGTCATTTTAATCCTGAAAAAGAAAGAGGCGACCGGGGTGGATGACTACAGGCCCATTAGTTTGATTAACGGTTCCTTCAAGATCATTACCAAAGTTCTAACCCTAAGGCTGTCTCCACATATGAATGATGTGGTAGGAGAGTCGCAAAGCGGATTTATCAGGGAAAGAGATATCATGGATAGTGTGGCTTCCGCACATGAAGTGGTGTTTAGAGGGCACAAGGATAAGGCTGACGATTTTATATTAAAGATAGATTTCGAAAAAGCCTACGATTCGCTAGAATGGGATTGTGTCGATGAAGCGCTTAAACTGAAAGGTTTTGGCTCCAAGTGGATCTCGTGGATCAAGAAATGTGTTCGCGGGAGGAAGTCTTTTATTCAGGTTAACCAACAGCTGGGTAAAGAAATTAAATGCAGGAGGGATCTCAGGCAGGGAGATCCGTTGTCGTCTCTACTATTTGCTATAGTAGCGGACGGACTGGCAGAAATGATCGGTAGGGATAGGGAACGAGGGATCATCCAGGGGATCAGAGTCAAGGGAGTTCCTCAAACCATATCAATCCTTCAATATGCAGACGACACCCTGCTGTTTGGAGCTGCCAGGGAGGAAGAAATGGTAGCGATAGGTTTGGCTCTACAGTGCTTCAATGTGTGGTCGGGGATGAAAGTAAACTTATCAAAGACCTCTGTCCTTCCTATTAGCGACCACCTATCCATCCCGATCAACTCTATCAAGAGCTATTTCGGGTGCGAAACGGGTAAGTTCCCTCTAGTCTACTTAGGTATCCCCATCAGACCAGGGGCTCTACAAAAAGAGGATTGGTATCCGCTGATTGAAAAGATAGATAAGAAGTTAGCCGGATGGAAGGGACGTTTTCTCACGCTTGGAGGCAGAATCACTCTGCTTAATTCGGTGCTTAGCAGTCTTCCGACGTACTTAATGTCTATCTACGAGATTCCGCAGTGGGTGATCCAGAAGATAGATAAAAGCAGAAGAAGATTTTTATGGAGAGGAGCGGATGAATCTAACAAAGGTTTGCCACTTGTTAAATGGGGCAGAGTATGCAAAAGGAAAGAATATGGCGAACTAGGGATCCTGAACCTGAGGGATATGAACAGGGCATTGCTATGCAAGTGGTGGTAGAAGACGAGGAGGCGTCGCAATAATTGGTGGTGCAAATCAATTGCAAGGTACAGAAGCAGGAAAATGTACCGTTATGGAGGGAAAAGCTCTTTCGGGAAATCTTCCATGTTATGGAGAATAGTGGCAAAGGTAGGCCACATGTTCCATGCACACACTAGATGCAGGATTGGGAACGGAAAGGACACAAGATTTTGGCAGGACAGGTGGTGCGGTGACGCTACTCTTATGACACAATTCCCTGAAGCAGCAGAGGCAACGATTAATACTTACACGGTTGTGTCGGATGTGCGGGCTAATAAGAGTTTGAAGTTGGATGTCAGGGGACATGTATCACAGAGGGAACTATTAGATTTTACTAAGCTTAATAAGTTTGTCAAAGAGGAAGGCCGGTACAACAACGACATCGAAGATAGCAGAGTGGATATTGGGGTCAACTGGGGAATTTTCAGTATCTTCTATGTACAAGCAGATTAACGATGGAGGCTTGCCATGTAAGGACGCAGAGCTTATTTGGAAAGTTTCCATACCATTGAAGGTTAAAATTTTTGCTTGGCTAGTTATGAATGACGCAATCTTAACGAAGATCAATCTTCAAAAAAGAAATATGTAAATCGATGTTAGATGCGGGGAATGTGTCGGCGAGGAAGAGGATACCAATCATCTGTTATTCGATTGTTCTAAGGCCAAAATGACATGGGAGTCGATATGTAGGGGTTTCGGGCCTCTTCATAGACCTAGGATGAGTGCAGATGTCTAGGGGTGCTGCTGGGTAAAACTTTATAGTAAGAAAGATAGAGAGGATTGGGGTATCGTAGCTTCTGCAACTATGTGGGGATTATGGCTGACATGGAATGATTTATGTTTTCGCAATATCAAATGTACTTTTTCGGGACTCATGTATAAAATATTGGTTCTAATACATGATTGGACAGGTAGCAGAGGAGCTATGAAACGACTGAGAATGGAAGGAGAGGAGTAGGACTCAGAGCAGGAGATCTAGCTCAGGGAGGGAGACTATCACTATGCCGATCGAGTCCCACATTGGCGGATCGAGTATTGGTGGTATTGTGGGGTTTGCATTGTATCTTTGGCTTGGTCTGGGACAATGTCTTGTATCTTACTTTCTGCTTTTATGCTTTTGTTTTCTCATGGTTGTAGTTAGTGGTTAGATGAGGTAGTTTGGTAATTGGGATCCTTGTAATTAGTACTACTATGTTTCTTTAATTTCGCATTAATGAAGCGCTGACTGGGTCATCTTTTATCCAAAAAAAAAAAAAGCTAATTAGAAAAGTAGTGACATATGAGTCAAGATCCAATGAATAATCACTTTCATGGGATGAAAAGTAAGCAAGTGCTTGGTGACCAGGGATGGAACAGATAATAACAAACAAATGTGGATACTTGGAGAGCAAGGTAAAGACCATAGTTGAAACTTCAACACAAAAATTAATTTGGAATTTTCTAAGAAGGTTCAATAAATGAATCCAAATAGACTAAGAAGAGTTTATATTGACCCAACTTTGTTACCAAATGTTCCTTTAAATGATAGGGACATCTTTGGAGCTATGCTCTGTTTTTGACTTCATGACCTTCAAGCACAAGGAAAATAAAAAAAGACAAAAAGTTGTTAGAATTTAAATACTAAATTTTCAAATCTTATCATAACTTTGAAATTTCGTTATAGTTTTAGGAATTTTGAAATAGTATTAAAACAATTCAGATTTGAATTTCACCAGCTGTGCTTAATTGAGGATTAATTAAAAAAATTATTGCTTTGTACAGTGCAAATCTTCAAATTCTTCAAATTATAATAAGCACTTAATAAGGTAAGTACTTCTTGTTATAAATTGTTATAACTAGAAGGTTAGGGTTACGACTATATGACTAGGAGTATTATACACCTTGTTTACTGCAAATTTTCTATCTTAATTAACTTTATTTAGAAATGATGATAACTAATGCACATTAAGACCAGCGGACATAAAATATGCAGTATGTATACTAATATACTAGCGATAGTAAAGTAAATGCAGAACAAGTTCATGACAGTTTACTGTAATTCTAACTTCTAAGCTAGTTTTCTTTGATTCCAGGTAAAGTGATCAAGAGTGGGTTCTAAACAAAAAAAGATAAAAAAGAAGAAAAAAAAGAATAAGAACTGTACTTTCCTGAAAATGACTGAAAAAGACTACAGAAACTGCAACCTTCACTTATGTTTCAAAACCTAATGTTTTTTTGTTGTGGCCCCCCATGAGTGAATTTAAGCACCATAGTTTAATTAGCATTACTGTATTTATAAATTAACTTTATTTTAGTAAGGAAAAGAAGAAGAAAAAAGACTTCCACATACAATTCCTAACCATATATATATATATAGGGCCCTTCCGTTGTGCACTGCCATTCGTGTGCACTCCATGTAAACTTTTTACATAGTCATCACATGGATGATCCGAACCGTTTACATTGATCTACATATCTAAATTAGTCTAAATATGTAAAATCAAGTCATTTGGAATTCATTTGTCCATCCATCATGTCATTATAAAAAAAATGATATTCAGCCATACAATTTTGTAACACTTCAATGGATGGACAAATGAATTCCAAATGACTTGATTTTACATATTAGACTAATTTAGACATTTAGATCAATGTGAACGATTTAGATTATCCATGTGATGAATATGTAAAAAGTTAACACGGATTTCACACGGAGGGTAGTGCACAACAGAAGGGCATCTCTCTCTCTCTCTCTCTCTCTCTCTCTCTCTCTCTCTCTCTCTCTCTCTCTCTCTATATATATATATATATATATATAGAGAGAGATGTGCAAAATATTCTTATTCTCAGTATAAATTAAGACCAATAAATCTTAGTTGAGTTAACAACAATGCTTTATTTTCATAGTAATTAAGCATTTTCAAAGCAAGCACAAAACAAACCAACTGATGATGCACGCTAATAGCGACTAGCAGGATGAGATATATGAGTAAAGTCAGTCGAGTTTTGACAACTATTCTGTACATATCTATACTACATTACAACGAGAGAGAGAGAGAGAGAGAGAGATGTTTTTTTTGTTTTTTCTACCATCTCTTTTCCACAAAGACTGGACAATACGTAACCAACAAAGAGAAAAAAGAAGAAACTCTGACGATTTATAAGATTTATAAAAATCCACGATTCCACTAAACAAAATTATCAACAAATAGTGTGCATAGCAAGTGCATGCGAAGACTTTTCTAATCAATTTATTATTCTTCATATTATTAAAAGCACTGCTACTAATTAATGATAAATTACCAAACATAGAACACAAACATACATTTTTTATTATTTAAAATGATATATTGATCTTTTCGATATCTAGTAAAATATGTTGATGTTTTCTTCTGTCTTGGATTAATAAGTTATATTAAGTTTTGTACTCTTCTTTCATCGATAACTATTAATGAAATTTGTAACAAGAAATGAAAAAAGTACTTAATTAAGTATATTATATATGAATTATGTTACTCTGTCTGAAATCAATGGAGCTTTTTAAGTTGGCAATTTGTGCATCTTGACCTGCAGTTTAGTCAAGAAATGTTCCCACTTCATCCAAGGTTGTGAGAGATACTGTCCTGAGTTTTTGTCTTTTGAACTTTAACCCATATCATAGAAAACTAGCAAAAATTTTGAGGCATTGTTTGTGGAAAAGAAAAGAAAAGAAAAACACCACCTATAAAATCATATTCTCTATAAATGTACATGGCTTTATTTAAGAAAAACAGCAACTTTCTTCATTACTAAGAAGAAAAAATTGACCGTCTTTGTGCAATGCTATCACACTACAATTTTCACTTATTTGAGTAAAAAGATTGTATATCTCTGTAACAAATCAGGGCCATATGTTAGCAGGTTTCAGGTATTGAGTTTTAAATGAGTATATGAAATGTGGTTTACACTTACTTGATGGGTGTTGATATTCGCTTCAAGCCTTCAATTGGAGCTCTTGCCAGGTCAAATGCAACCAACTTCATTCCACAAATTCTGCCTTATTAATCAGGCAATTCAATAGCCAGCATTTTGTCAAAGTGATGGGCAAGAGCAGACTTCACCGGCAAAAGTTGTTGCTTTGGAGCTGTGAAAATACAAACAAAACGGAATGAGTCTCACAGATGCAAGCCATCCTGGGTTTCTTATGCCGGAGTTTAACGATGCACAGGAAAAATCACAATAGTAAACGGTAACCTTCGGAATCACTGAACTTCCTTCCTCCTCACTGAGGCGCAAAATCTGCACCATCAATCGGGCAATTCAGCAGCGTGCATTTTGTTGAACTGGTAAGCAGAGCAGAATTCATGGGCAAAAATATGTTGGATTGGGGCTGTGAACAGACAAAAACAATGGAATGAGTCTCACAGATGGAAGCTATCCTTGGTTTCTTATGCAGAGTAGTTTTAAGCATGCACAAGAAATCACAATAATATACTTGTCAATTGAATCATAGTATGCTTGAAAGTTTTTTATCGAAACCCTTTTGAGAAAGAAAAGAAGACGAAGAAAACTCTAAGATTGAGTATTAGATCGCAACATGCCAACTTGTTCCACTAATGAGTCAGATGATAGATTGCTACTATGCTTTAATAAGGACTTGTGATCGTTAACCAACTCTACTCTTTTGCATCTGGATCTTTTGGCCGAGGCCTGTAAGCTTATCCCTTACGTCAAATTAGTAGAGGAATGGTTTATTGGACTGGTAATGATATGCTTATCCCTTACGTCAAAATGGATGTAGTGACTAGGAAAATAGTCTACGATGTTCAACCAACGACAGACAAGTCAGGATGTTGACTCAAGTATATTTAAGGGATGCTATCAAACATCTGCAAGATTATATGACAGGCACGGTAGGAATATGAGGTATGGGAGGTGTGGGCAAGATCACTCTTCTGAAGAAAATCAATAGCGAACCACAAGTGGCATATGTTCGGTTCTTAATAATATGGGTTGTTGTTTCACAAGAACTCAATCTCCACAAGCTACAAAGGTACATAGCCAAAAGGATAGATTTGTCACTTGAAGAACTCAACCACCGAGTCACAAGCTGCAGCTCTCTCCCATTTTATACAAAATAGAAAAATCTTGCTATTACTAGATGATCTGTGGGAAGATCTTAGATCTTGAAAACTTGGGATTCCATGTCGTGGCATCAACATGGACAATGTACCTAATTGCAAGGTTGTATTCACAACTAGGTCAGAAAGGATGTGTGATCAGATGATGGCTATGCACAAGTTCCATGCCCATGTCCGGCAAAAGAAGATTAAACTGGAGTGCTTAAATCCAAAGGAAGCATGACAATTTTTCCAAAACAACACTGGTGAGACTGTAAGAAATGTCATTAGAATTCCAAAAGATGAACTTATCTGGAGTTGGTTGGGCTAAAATCTCATTGGTGAGTTTGATGATATTAATGAAGCCTTTAGCAGGGGGCAGAGTATAATAAAAAGCATAGAACGAGCTGACCCATTAGAAGAGGGTGAAAAATCATTTTTACTACACATTGACTTTGAACAGTATGTAAAGCAGCACAAGTGGAGGAACGGATATGGAGGGAGGCGGAGATAGCTTTCATGATGTGTTATGGTTCTGATTAGCAACTAGTTGGACTATAGCATAACCTCGATTGTCCTAACCTCACAGCCTTGATCCTCCGCGAGGATGGGGTATGCCATAGAGAGGTTCTTACAGCAAGGCTTGACATCTCCTTCCAGAACATGGTAGCTCTAACATACCTCGATTCCAAGTGTCTGAGCCAGGTACTACCATCAGCTATCACTAAATTGAGCCAGTTACAATATTGTAATCTTGCAGAACATCCTATGAATGAACTGCCAAAAGAATTAGCAAATTTGAAAATACTAAAATACTTGATCCTCGGGCACATAAACCACATTCCTCATGGGTTGCTATCAGGATTAGAAAAACTCGAGGTAGTAGATATCATGAATAGTGCATAAACTAAATGGGATAGGAAAGGTGAAGCAGGTATTGAAGAATTGGCAGGCACAATGGCACCTGGAGTTAATCTAAAAGGTCTTGGGATTAACATAGAAAATATGCCTGCTTTAGAACGACTTATTCAGAATCCACATATATCACTTTGGAAATTATGTATACATCATTTGTATTGGGTCAAAATCCTTGAAATATCAAAACCACTTCTTCTTAGTGATAGAGCTCTGTGCTTCACTCATTGTCAATTAAATTTTTCGGCATGAAGGAGGTATTGATGACAAGCAATAATAATTGACCATTCGAAAAATTGTCGTTTTTCAAGCTCCGTTCACTCAAGAAATTAATGAAAATCACTTGGGTAGGAAGGATCACACCAGGAGTGCTGTTTGCAAATCTTTCGAGAGTATACATTTATCATTTATCGTTGTTTCAAGTTATGTGACGTTACTTGGATTGCGCAACACCGACGCCTTGAGATTTTAGGAATTGGTCATTGCCCAAAGTTGGAAAAAGTATTGATTGACAGTGGAAAGCAAGAAAAGGATCTTCTTTTTTTTTTTTTTGAGAAACAGGATAAGCCTTCGGCTCCAGCCAAAAAACAATTATATTAAAACACAAAAACTGTACAGCCAAAAAAGATTACAAGCGGGCAAATTGCCAACCGGAAAGTCGACACAAATCCGCAACAATCATAAAAAGCAAACATAATACTGACAAAAGCTAATGAAAGATTAGCCTCCTGCTAATAGAATCAACAACACAGAAGAGACACCGAGCTTGGCTGAAGAGGACGACAAGAGGGCCGCCGATCCAGGCAGAGACACACACCGCAACAGCTCCGAAAACAGGTATGAAGGCAGAGACTACCTAAGGCCCCGCAGCGGCAAGGGCAAAGGAAGAGCCCGAGCAACCATTGCAACACCACCGACAGTCCAAACTCACCCGAGACAGACAAAAGACCCAAAAAAGGAAACATGAATTGCAATGCAATTCGAAACGCCCCGGCAGGAACCCAGAGGGGCAAAGGAATCGCAAAGGCAGAATAAAGTTAAAGAGGAAAAGAGACTGCATAAGAGACCACCGCCCACCTCTGCAAATGAACGACAAGGCCACACCCAGTCGGCAAGTTCGTGTAGCTGAGCAGCAGCCAACGACTACCACACTTAGTCAGCCATCAAGAGGAGGGAAACACCCTCCAACAACAGAGAAATTAATAGAGAAACTGACAACAACAACCACACAGAGATGGCCAACAGGGGAAGGGTAGCACCCCCCAGCAACAGAGAAACACACAAGCCCAAGCAAACCAAAAACGAGAACAACAGGTAAATACAAGACAGGGATAGTAAGCACAAAAGCCAAAAGCTAAGGGGACAGGTAATAAGAGCCTCCTCGGGGAGGGTAGCCCAAAAAAAAGAGCAACAGGCAACAACTAACAACTACCACACAGAGCACCCTCCCCTCCAAACTCTGAGCAACAGGCAACGACTACCACACTGAGTCGACCATCAAAATAAGGAAACACCCTCCTGCATCAGAGCAAAAAACTAGTCCAAGCACACCCAAATCCTGACCAACAGGGAAAAAGGAAAAGGATAGACAACACAATAACCCATTGATAATAAGACAGGTAGTAACAGCCACCACTTTAGGGGCAGCCCCCAAAAATTAAGAACAAAAATAATTATACAGCGAGATATAAAGTAATACAGGAAAGCTAAGAACCCATAAGATCCTAGCTCCATATGAGGGGTGGAGCAAAAGCCAAATCACAAGCACCATCCCTCAAAAGCAAAAGTCAAAAACCACAACAGCGCCGACCCCAAGTACAGCCAATCACCCAAAATAGCCAGTAGAGATACTAGCTAGGATAGCCAGAGCTAAAGAGCCCCGAGATCAGCTCTGCAAACAACGAATGAACACACAAAAAGGACAATTAATGACAAGTAAAGAATTCACGAAGAAGAGAATAGTTAAGAGGAGCATACTAAGAGCCCTGAAAAAGATAAAAATCGAGTATAAAAAACTCAAAAACAGCTACAACTAGCAATAATAGCGGAAATACAGAACTTTGGGGGAGTAACCGTACAAGCTTAAGGCAGAAGAAAAGTATTATGAAAGAAAATCTCAGCCGCCACCTCCAGATTCTGAAGGTGCAAGTTATAAATCTTTTTGTGAGATCAATTAGACGACCAGAACTTGGTATAAAAAAAAGGAGATCTTCCACTTACGCACGGACTGGCCGTGAGGAATTATTAAAAACGCGGTTATTCCTTTCCATCCAGATAATCCACGTCAAAGCCATCATGGACAAATCCCACGAGTCGCGGACTGATTGGCTCACATTCAGGTCTCTCCAGGAGGTCCACCAAAAGAAGATACAACTAGGACGGGAAGTGACACGCCAAGCGTTTAAGCAAATCGACCATAACGGGGATAAGACTGAGCATTGCAAGAACAGGTGTTGAGAATCATAATGGTGCACAAGGCAAAAAACACATTTCTATCCTAAAGCCAGATTCCTCTTATTGAGGTTATCGACTGTCAGAAGTTCGTCTTGGATAGTGAGCCACACAAGAATATTTGCTTTGAGGGGAGCAAAACAGCTCCAAATAAATTTGGCTGAAGGAGAAGAGACACTCCCGTGGTTTAAGGAGTAAAAAGATTTGACAGTAAATGCCCCAGAGGCCGTCCATCTCCAGGAAACATCTTCGTTGAGGTTCAATGAATAAGCCTGAAATTCAGAAAGAAGGACATAGTTCGAAAATGCGGAGGGGGGAGAGCCCTAGTGAATGGAATAATCCATTCAATATGGCCGTGATCCCCCGCCTCATAATCCGCCACCGAGACATTAGGATTCGAAGCTAGGCAGAACAAATCAGGAAAAATTGACGCAATCTTATAATTACCGATCCATAAATTAGTTCAGAAGCAGGTTTTAGAACCATCGGAACATAATTTAAACAAACCAATGTGGAACGTTTCCACCGCTTTCCACACTCCTTTCCAGAAGGGGAAGCAGTAGGAGAAAGGTAGGGAACAAGTTCCCAAATTCTACGATGCGAGTGATATTTATGAATGATCATACGCACCCAGGAGGATGAGTCATCCTTCAGAATACGCCAGAGCCACTTTCCTAAAAGTGCCAAGTTTTGGTTCCTAAGGTTAAGGACACCAAGACCGCCATCTTTCTTTGATCTACAAACCGTCGTCCAATTACAAAGATGTTTCCCGGCTCTATAATTAGCGTTTCGCGACTAAAAGAAATTTCTTCTAATCTTGTCTATTTTCTTAATAACCCAAGATGGCATGTAGAAGAATGACATCATATAAAGGGGAAGAGCCGATAGGACAGAGTTAAGAAGGATAAGTCTATCACCACGGGAGAGGAGTCTTCCCGACCAAGAAGTATGTTTAGCTTCAAATCTATCAATCATAGGCATCCAATCCGTCGCGTGGAGTTTCCCCCGGCACAAGGGAATACCAAAATAATGGATAGGAAAGGAAGAAGCGGCACAACTGAAAAATTGGGCGATCTCGGCCTGGCGGTTGGGGGAACCACCTAACCAAAGAACAGAAGTCGTATTAAAATTGACAGAAAGCCCTGACGCTAATTCAAAAAGATACAGCAGAAGCTTGAGATTTCGCAGAGCTATTCCATTAGTATTGGAAAAAAGAACGGCATCATCAGCATATTGGAGGTTAAGAACACCTCTAAATCCTTGGAAATCTCCTAATCCCTCAATGAGATTGGCATTCCAAGCTTTCAAAAGGATCTGACTGAAAACGTCAACAATGAGGGCAAACAGGAGGGGGGGAGATCGGGTCTCCTTGACGCAAACCTCGCTTGCACTTAAACTTATTCCCCTCAGAACCATTAATAAGAATGGAAGAAGTACCAGCAAAGAGACTGAATTTAATCCAAGCTATTCATCTAGGCCCAAAGCCATGGTGAAGCAAAATATTAATGAGGAACTCCCAGTTAACTTTGTCGTAAGCTAGTCCAGTTTTAAAAGGATACCCTCTCTACCGGAATGGTGGCAACCCGAGATAATTTCCTGCGCCGCTGCCACACTATCAAGAATAAATCTATCTATAATAAAGCCTGATTGGGCCGAATCAATGAGAGAAGGGATCACCAGGTTCAGACGATCCAGAGGACTTTCATGATAAACTTAAAAATGATATTAAGGAGGCTAATAGGTCGGAAGACAGCAACACTGTTAGCACCCAAAAATTTTGGGATAAGCACAATATAAGCATAGTTAATATGATCAAAAGAGAGTACACCCTAATGAAGTTCGGTGAACATGTTGAACAAATCATCTATGAGAGACCCAGAATTTTTGGAAGAAAAAGGAAGGGAATCCATCCGGGCGAGAAGCTGAATCACTATTCATTCCGAAAACCGTAGATTTAATTTTTTCCATCGAGACCGGAGCATCCAGGCTGGAAAGATCGGTATCTTCCTCACTATAGAGATGATACCAGTCAAGTTGAACTGAGCGGTTGCCCGGAGTACCTAGAAGGGCCTTATAGAAGGATAAGAATGCGTTGTGAAAATCGGCATCGTTGTTCACCTCCATATTATTTACAATAATTGAAGAAATCCGATTACATCGTCTACCATGAGAGGCAAAATTGTGGAAAAAGGAAGTATTGGAGTCCCCATCCTTGAGCCAGCGTGCCTTGGCACGTTGGGCGCACTTTAAGTGCTCGACACAAAGAAGCGAAGCATACTCTTGCTTCTTGCTTACACACAATCCTCCGGGTCCTAAGGGAGTCAGAGATGGGCCCTGAATCTTCCAGGGCATCAATGGAATCAATAGAAGGCATGAGAAAGTTTTTAAGCCCCTGAGTATGACTAAATCTTTCTTTTTGCCAAATTCTACAACCGTGCTTTATAGCATGCAGTTTGAGTAGAATCCGACCAAGACCATGGGACCCCACCACACTAGCAAGGCAATTGGTAATTAGGTTAACAAAATTTTTGTCTTCTAACCAAAAAATTTCAAAACGGAATTTCCTTGGTTTAGGAAATAAGAAGTTAGAATTGAATAAGATAGGCACGTGATCTGAACAAGGGTTGGTAAAGCTTGAGCGAAAGAATTTTGGAAGAGGGCCATCCAATGTTGGGACACCATGTACCGATCAAGCTTAGCCAGTGATGGAACTAAACGCATATTGGACCAAGTAAAAGATCTGTCATTAATAGGTATATCAACAAGCTGGAGGTTGTGAATACAAATCATTGAAACGAAGAGAGCTATCAAGGGCAGAAGGATTACTAGTCCATTCGTGGGCAAATCTAGTAACATTAAAGTCATCACAAAATATCCAAGGGCCCTGAATCTACCCGATAAACAAGTCGCATTCCTCCCATAACGACTGGCGTCGATCAGCAGAACTCGGACCGTAAACCGAAACAACTGTGAGATCACAGTTGAATTCCAACCAATGGAGGGTAACCACAAGGAAAAATAGACGCCGACGGACGGAGGCCAAGTGGAAGAGAGCCTCTTTGTAACCAAAGAGGATACCCCCTCGCGCATCTAACGAATCTAATGATATCCATATCATTGATCCGCCAATAGATCTAAGAGTGGAAGGGGAGATGGAGTGAATTTTAGATTCCACTAAAGTGATCAAATCACGATGGGAGGAGGCTATTAATTGATATACGACATGTTGTTTCTGGGCACTGCCAAGCCCCTTAATGTTCCAAGAAACACTAATCATAACCAGATGTGGAATCTCGGGCACGCTGAATTTCTAACTTGCGAATAGGATCCATATCCTGAAGACGGGAAGGATCTAATGAGGAGCCCATATCTGTTACAAGCAGGAGCAAATCCGAATTAGATAATGAATCAAAGTGCACTTGATATACCGAACCAAAAGCCTTAAGGTTCTAATTTTGCGGATCAAAAGCCAGAATTTCTAAATCTGTACTTGAGCCGCTAAAGAGGCTTTCGAGGAGGTGGAAAGGTGAGAATTATTTTTGGCTCGGATCCGCGCGCTAGACCTAATCAAAGGCAAAGTATTCCTTTGTGATTTACAAGTAGGGGGGAAGAGGGCCAGGAGACGAGGACTCATTGGTAGTTACGAAATGAGAACCTATAGGAATGTGATCCCCGCTACTCTGATCAGGAAAAGGGGAATCAGAGGAAAGAAGAATTGAAGAGGAGATCTTACTCAAGCATGGGAGTCTTGCGGAGTGAGGGATAGCGCAATATCCTGCTCCAAAGAAATAGTAGAGGGAGCATAAGAAACCTTAGAATGTTTAACAGAGGCGAAAGAATGTATCGGGGGAGAGAGAGCAGAAAAGTGTGGATAAACATTTGAAATCAGAGGGGAGATACAGGGACCGTTAATGGTAGTAATCTGACCCTCCGACCGGTCAAAAAGACGCAAAATGAAATTGATAAAAGTAAGGCAAACCAAAGATTGAAATAAATAACAGGGATGCACACTAAAAGAAAATGAATTCATAACACAGTTAGGGTGATAATAAAAACCAACAATCATAAAACCATGTAAAAATGCAAATACCTTGCCACCATCCGAAGGCATCGAAGATGCAAGAAGGTTCCCGTCATCCTTGGTACCAACACCTTGCAAATGGGGGGGGGGGGGGGGGTAATGGGAACAGAAGCGGATAGTTTCAGAGCATCCAAGTCAGGCTTGATCTTCCCCTCGGTGAACACGTTAACCGCGTTCATGTACTTATCCCATTCGCCTGTGAAGTGAGGATTGACATTCCATGCTAGCCAAGAGGAGGAAGAGGTGGGAGGTGAGGTAGAAACTCCAGATGAGGCACCACCCACGATCGGCCTAGCCTCCGAAAAAGCGTGGGCAGGGGCTGAAGAGATAACCAACTCGGTATCATCAGCGCCCGAACACCTCAGAGGAGGGATAACATTTTTGGACACCAACGGAATTGAGCCTGAGGAGGGAACGACATCAAAAGGAATCAGAGCAGGAGCCGAATGGGTTGATAGAGCAGGGTTGATCCACACCAGATTAGGGGCCTTGGAAGGTGAGCCCGATGGTTTAAAGCTCTTCATGCTGCTATGGAGAGAAGGGGGATAAGACTTCTTAAACAATTTTTTGAGAGGCCCTTTTATTTTTAGAAGAATGTGTCGCTGACTTCGCAGACGAACCAACCGAGAACAGAGCCAAATGCTGACCTGGAGGGAGATGATGGTTGGACAGTAAGGGAAGGGAGGTAGTTGGAGCTAGCGGTGAGGGCACAGAGTCATGGTAAGTCACCCGAATAGGGTATAGGGTCTCCCCTACCTGCAGCGAATAGTTAGGAATTCTCTCAGTATACTGAGGACATAAGAATTCAGCCTCAATCTGTAGACAACCAAAGGCTAAGAGAGAGGTCGATGAAGTGCAGGTGAGCTCACCGATGCATTCAGACATGACTGCCACCAGATGAGGGGAGTCGCAATAGGGGGGCAGGCCAAAAATAGAGACCTTAGTAGGCATAGACAGAAGGGCCGGAATGGGACTGCCCTTGGAAGCCCACTTGCGGATATTGAGATGAACCGAACCGATAGAGAAGGAGTTTTTTCCACAAGATCCATGAGCACCTTAACCGAAGGGCAATTAATGACAATGTCCCTATTAGAACAGGCATTAACAGTCCAAGTCCAGTTGACCACATTATAGGTGTTGCATAGAAATTCATCTAAAGCAGCATTAGTGATAGAGCCGCCCGAGAAAGAAACAACACCGAAGCTCTCAAGGTTGGCAATTTTAGCCGAAATATCCGAAGATAGAACGACGATAAAAGCGACCTCGTTAGCACGGGAGAGGGTCGATTTAGAAGACGTGGGAGGCGGAGGCTGAGCAGTCACCTGAGGCTTAGAGAACGGGGGGGAGAGGGTTGCTTATACGCTGATAACAGTTGAGAAATGGAGGAGTCGGTAGGAGAGCTAGATCAGTAGCCAACTTGGCCCTCTTAGGATTCCTCAACTCAGCTTCGACCAATTTAGCGTGCAAGGAGGGGAAGTCGAGAGCAACCAAGACTTGCTCAGAGATGGGGACACCCACAGGCAGACCAAGGAGTTGTTCGAGAGCGAAGCATCTGCTTCGAGAGTGCCCATTTTTTGACAGAATAAGCATTTCATCTTTGCGTCGCAAAAAAGCTTGAAATGAGCAGTCTGGAGGTAGCGAAAGCAGCAGAGAGGAGGTGAACGAGGAGACGAAGGAAGATTGTTAGGTAGATCTGCAGAGGGAGGGGGAGAAGAAAGGCGGGAAATAGAGGCGCGTGACTCACCTCGAATGTTCTGGAAGTGGGGCGAGTTAGGTGAGGAAGGATGGCCGCAAGAGGCCCATGAAGAGAAGTTAAATTTTTTATTTTTTATTTTTATAAGGCCTCTTTTTAACAACTTCAACCCAAGAAAGTGCCTCCATGAAAAGAGAAGCCCAAGAACACCCACTAAGAAAGAGGTGGCACACCAATACTGTAGCGATCAAAGATCGCAAAAAACAGCTCAAAAAAAACCCCAAGAAAATACCAGAAAAGCCACCAAATAAAGGAATAAGTGAAAAGGCTGATAAAATGACAAGAAAACACCCGAAGCAAAGGTCGGGTTAAAAGAGAGCAAAGGGGGAAGAAACTCAGATAACAGCGTTACCCACTGAAGGTAAAGAAGATCAGAAGGAGAACACCACCGAGAGGGGACTCAAGAAAACAAAATTAAAATCAATAGAAGCCCTAGCAGTCCGAGACCAATAGGGGTCCAGAGATGCCACCACCAAACAAATGGAATCTAACTCGCCACTAACAGAAAAACAAACCAGAACTAAAAGGCTAAGAAAAAGGAATAACGGAAATATAAAAAACCAAGAACACTTACAGTGGGAGGAAGGCCACAACCCAACTCAGACAAATTGAGATCTGGAGATACCTGCTGGTGAGGGGAAGCACCTGGTCTCAAGCAGCATGGGACCACCCCAAGACCCGAGCAATCGGAGAACTGGATGTCCTCGCACAAGCACTCTGGACGAGATCTGGAAATCATCAACACCAAACGAAACGCGAACTTGAGAACACCACAGCTGAGGGAAAGGAAGGTCCTCAAGCACAAGAGCAGACGAGGGGCTAGGATCCTGGGGCCGCCAACAAAAGGGGCGGAGGAGAAACAAAGAAAATGGGTATGTAGATAATGACGAGATCTCAAACTGTAATGAAGGGAGGAGGGGGGAGAAGGCAAGGATCGACTGGATCTGGACGGGGAAGGAGGAAGAGCGGCGGGTTTTTTGAGTTATAGGAAGAAAGGCGTTATTTGAGTTGTCACTAACATGCATCTTGTTGTTAACAAGAAGATGATCATGATGATGTAAAAGTGGAACAAGAAGAAAAAGGGGCAAAAGAAGAGAGTAGGGCATCGACAATTATCCTCCCTAATCTGAGACACCCCACTTTGCAATTCCTACCTAATTTGATATCTTTTTGTAGTCCTGAAATTAGATTTCCAAAGTTAAAACGTGTTACGATTTTTGAATGACCACAATTATGCAGCACAAGTGTTTTCTCCCAATTCGGACAACCAAACTCGCTCTTCTTTCGTTATATATTAGTGTAGATATAGATTAGTGTTGAAGTATTAACACAAAAAAATGCTATAATATCTTGATATTTCTATTGACATGATAAATTATTTTTAAGACAAGATGGCATCTTTCATAAAAGAACTTGATACTATTTAAGAAAATTTAAAATAAAATAAAATGAAATGGCCTATACAAACCAGCCTAGAAAATATCATTTATGATTTCTTTTTTCATCTGTTACTGTTAATCATAACTTATGACTTGCACTGATTATTCAATACCTTTTCTGTAGTCACCTTCGATATCTATTGACACATGAGTTCATCTACAGTTTTCCATAATAATTGAGGGAAATACATAAATCAATTGAATATATCGATAATTGGAAAGCTTCAAAATAATTTTCCATCTAAACAAGAACGTTTAAATAGGTTTTAGTACCTATGAAAACACCACAATACGGTTAAGAATGCTCTCGCCGATACCATCAAGTTAAAAAAAAGGGCAATCAAGACTAGACTATATGTGTTCCGCGCATGTAAAAGCCATATTTAATAGATATATAGATGAAATATCAGATGGATAGACATACATTACATATGCCCCTCATTTATCAAGCAGCCCTTAGATTAACTCAGTAAATGTACATGACTATTTCTTATAATTAAGAAAACTTCCAACAACAATTCATCCCTTCAACTAATTTTCTCGGGTCACATATTCATTTTGCGAATAGTTCATTCATGTTCTTCATTATCAAGACGACAATTGACCGTCTACCTACATTTGTCTCCCACTGTGTTTAAAACTCATTTGACCATAAAAATTGCCCATAATCTGAGATGTTAGATTAAGGGCTCTCTAAGCAAATCAGGACCATCATGTTGGTTCAGTTTCAAGTTTCAAGATCGAGGTTTAAATGGGCATATGTGTACAAAATCAACGCATATGAATATCCTACTAGCAACAAATTAACACAATTCTATTATAAAATTATACCTGCATCATTTGTGAATTTCTCAACTCCATTCCTCCTCAGCATCGGCCCATCAATCGCGTGATTCCGCAGTGAGCATTTCATCGAACAGCTAGTGGGCAGAGTAGAGTTCATGGGATAAAAAATGTCACAGATAAACAATGTAATCAGTCTCAAGGATGCCATCTTTTTGGATTTCTTATGCAGTAAACTTCTTGGTTGTTTGGAATAGGGCGAAATTGGGGGCTCTTCCAATTTGGGCGAAAATGGGATTTTAGGGTTTCGGTGGAGTGGAGGAGATGATGGGATTTTGATTTTGTAACAGTAATGTATGAAAGGAGGGAGGGTTCTTGGAATTTGAATGCGTTAATCAATGTATTTGTACCGTAGTCCTTCAAAATGATTTTTTTTTTCTTTTTTTTTTTGATGAACCGGTCCTTCAAAATGATTATTTACATATTTGAACATCCTTGTTATATATAAGAAGGAAAAATATAGATTAGGCCCACAACTTTAGACTGAATTTTTGTTAGGCCCTTTAACCATGTCAACTCCGTTAATAAACCCTAAAACAGTACGTTGAAAAAGTCAAAGAGTCTAACTGAAATTAAGTGTAAGCAGGCTCTTATAAAATCTCTCTAATACAACTGATACTGCTTAGAGCATCCACAATGTCATTTATTTATTTTTTTAGAAATGGCATGTAGAGAAATAGAAAAGATCGAAATGTTTGGAGTGGTTGTTTGCTAAAAATAAATTTTTTTTTGAGAGACTCTAGCGTTTTTTTCCAAAAAAAAAAATGGAAAACCCATGGAAAACAAAACCCATGGAAAACAAAAATTGTAAAACCCATGAAAAATGCCAAAATTGGAAAACAAAATTAAAATTAAAATTAAAAAAAATTAAACCCATGGGACGGGACATGTTGTCCCGTCCGATCACTTTTGTGATCAAACTTCCCGTTTGAGGGGTTTTAGAATTTTTTTAAAAAAAAATTGGGAAGGACGATACAACATGTATCGTCCGACCCTATTTTTTTTTTTTAAAAAAGAAAAATATTACGGGACGACACAAGTTGTCTCGTCTGATTATATTTTTAAAAAATTAAAAATATTAGGACGATACATGTTGTCTCTTCTCCTATATTTTGAGATTCGCAAATTCGTTTCTCATATTTGAGAATGAACTGTAGCTCATTTGCCATTTTTTAAGAAAGTAGTAAACGACTGCAGGCGCTCCATTCTCATAAAATGAGAATTTGGCAAATATAGCAAACGACTATGGATGCTCTTAGTAATTTACAGACACGTGTGATGCACGTCTTAATAAATATATATATATATATATATTTAAAGTAAAAATTTTGACGTAATTTGGTCTCGAACCTAATACCTCTTTTATATTAGTTATACACGAACAATACATGTCTTAATAATATTTTTTTAAAATAAAAATTATGGCGTAATGAGGACTCGAACCTGAAACCTCATTTATATTAGTTATATACGTGCATCACACACATTGGTAGATTGACAAATGACACTAAGACCTTCTCCCATTATAGTATTAGAGATAAAGGGAGAATTCAGTTTTATGTAATTTGTAGACAAACCAATTTAATTATTCTATTCTCAACCACATATTTTTAAGTGGAAGTTATATTAACCATCTATTTACTCAATTATTGTCAGTTATCAATTATTATCAATTTATTTACGAGATAATCATTAATGAATGTGGCATTCATATAAAATAAAATTTTGTGCTACTAAAGATAATTTGTAAAGTGAATCATTGAGTTGTAGAGGGTAAAGCGAGATCTCAAGCTCGAGGGCAGACTATGTCATAATATTTACTTGTTAAACGTTGGAGCTCAAGAAAAAGAACATGTGTCGCATGTGCAAATTGCTAATCCCTATAAAGCAAGAATTGTTAGACTATCATCATTGGATATTGTAAATAATTGGAGAAGATGATGATTAAAATTGAATGTTGCGTACATCTCCTTAACATTACTTTTCACTCATTCAGTATAGCAAGTTTTCTGCTTTTTGTGGATGTGTGTCAGTGCTTGCTTTGGTTTCAGTATTGCAACTTGCAATTTTACTTCGAAATACATTACTTGAACATACATGGCACACAATTTCTTTTCATAACGGTAACCATGGGAGACCTCTTCTACTCCCCGTGGATAATAATTATTATCAATTACAATGTACTTATAATTAGTATAATTATATAGAATAAAAATACGCGTGTGCAACAACATGTATACTGATACTGCTTGTTTTTATGCGGGAGCAACATGTCTGAGTTCTTGTAATTTGTAAAGTAGAATGGACATATCTCAACCGTATATCCGGGTCTGCTTCTGGAGGTCGGCTTCTGGAGGTCGGCTCGGAAGAGTGGCTGGTGGCTGGCCGTCCGGAGCACCTGCAAAAGGCCGAGAAACACCGGGAGAAATTCCGGCGACGGGCCCTCCGACGATCTAGTCAGTCACTGAAAAATGAGAGCAAACTAGTAGGGTTCATGTGAGAAATTTGGGATTACCTTCTTCAAGAAGGAGGGAGCCTGGTATTTATAGGTAGAGACAAACGGGTATTTAACCCTATTGGGCCGGGTTAGACCCGTTCGTCTGTGGACCTAAAGTTGCATAAGGCACGTTGGGCCTTTTTTGTAATGCCCTTGCCCCTAGCTCAGACAATTTATACAATTTATAAGACAAATTAGATACTATGTAGTAGAACTGCCCACCACAGGCTGCCTCTCAAAAGTTGGGTTAAACCGATATGGGATATTATACTCATTTACATCTTCTTTATTTCCGAAACCAACCACGTTACCATCCACTTTGACCAAAGTCAACAAGGCAACACAATCAGCACATTTTCTGTGCTTTGATGATGACGTGGGACCCTTCCATATACCATGCACAATTCATTCATTTGATTACCAAAGTATACAGCCAACCATACTAACTTATATATATATATATTTATATATTATTTTTATACTATTTTAAAATTACCGGGGTGTTACATTTTTGACCTGATGATCTTAGATGAGTGAATATTTAGGAGATATGATGGCCCTAATTGGGCCACATCACTTATACCCACATCATAAGCCCCCCACTCCTAGAGGGTTGTATGCATCAGCCGTTAAGGAGTAGTCCTTTCTTGTAAGAAGATCAGAGGAGAGTGTTTCTGCGAAGATGAGATGATGAGCTCCTCAAAACAAGTGTTTTGGGCCAGGGCCGAGCCGAGCTAGGGGGTCGGTGCCAAGCACTACGAGCGAGGTACTTTGTGAGGGGAAGTTGTGTGTCTGCTCAAGGTATGTGCCGAGCGCTGAGCTAGGGGGTCGGTGTCGACCTTTAGCAGCGAGGCGCTTTCTGAGGAGAAGCTGGGTGCCTGCTCGAGGTATGTGCCGAGCTCCGAGCTAGGGGGGTCGGTGTCGAGCACTAAGAGAGAGGCTGTCATGCCCCGCTTTCATAAAATATGGAACACAAGCAGGTTACATTGGCCCAGCGAATGACTAACGTCATCCATAAGCTGTTTACCCGATCAACTTAACAATATAATCAACACAAAATAATTGCGCAGCAATAAGATCAACCACATAAACAATAATACTTAGAATAAGACAATATGAAATAACCAAATATGATAATCCAATATCTGGAAGCAAATAATAATATCTGGGTCATAAGTCCAATACAATAATAAATTCAAACACAATAGTAATAAGTCTCAAAACAATAAGTCTATGAAATAATAATCAACTAGAAAGCATTAAATCATTAGAAAGCTTGTTCTCCAATTCTAGCAGGTAATTCTCCTTCAACACCTGTGAACACTTCATCTAAAAAGATGAGAAAATTGTGCTTAGAGCAAGTCATGGACAGTAAGTAGAGAAAACAAAGAACAATGGAAATACGGTATAACAATGAATTCAATAAAATCAATAGGAATCAATAATAAGGAATGATAGCAACAATAAATATCAATGATAGTTAATGCAATAAGTATAAACAATGATAATTCAATATTCGATAACAATGTTCAATGGTCGATGTCAATAACACTTAGACAATATTTGATAACAATAACAATGATGATGTTCAATATGCAATGTCGATGTTGTGTGATCCTTAAGTCTATTAATTTTCAACCTAACTAATGCACGTACTACTGCATCCCATAACTAAAAGTTCGATACATACAAACAATTTCGTTTAGACTCTAGTGGTGAATTTTATAGTTCATGTGTCGGTACGATAATCACTGATACGATAACAATATTGTGCACGATACATTATAATGATACACTGATACGATACATGAAAGATTGGGGTGTCGTAGTCAGCACTCCAACAATCAATCGATAAAACACTGGCCGACACAGTCACTATATTATTACCTAAGCCAATCTCTTAAACCCCGACTTATTAAATATTTTATTGATGCAACAATACAATATGCAATTTAGTGACATTAGATGGACGATAGTAACAATAGAGGAACAATAGGATGATAAATTTGGATGAGTGACATTTAGAATGATGATAATAGCACATTAGGATCATGCAATGCAACATATATACTTCAATTCATACAATACAATGATATATGTATAAGAAAATCTAGAAAACGAACTTGTGGACAACAAGGGGTCACTGTACAAAAATCAGTTTTTCCACTGCTACAGAAACCAAAAACTGAAACTGTTAGAAGTTTCTGGATACTAGACTTCCACAAGATTCCAACGCATATTAAAAATACAAAATCCGACAACAGTAGCTAGGTCAAACACATCATTCTTTACAGGTTATATGTCCAGACAGAAAATCGACATCATGTTATTATATCTTTAGAATCGGCGAAAAATCAATAATAAATTCATCAAAAATATTTATTAGGAAACTAGTTCCCTAAGCATGTTAACTAACATTTTGGAAATTATCAGAGAATTATTTTAAAATTAAATTAGCCTTTTAATAATTTAAACATGGAAACATACATGAATTTGAAAGTCTGAAAATAAAAACATAGCAATAGTAAAATGATCATAACTTTTGCAATACATCTCGGAATTCATAAATTTAAGATGTTATGGAAACTAGAGACACAGGGCTACAACTCTTATTCAAAAAGTTATTAATTTTGAGATCAAATACTAGGTCGAAATCGTCATACAAATTCCAGACAGCAAGCAAACATACAGGTTTTTGATATTTTTCATGGAATAAAGTGATTTAACATGATGAGTCCCACTTAAATTAGTCAATAAACTTCATAATCAGCATAGTAGATATAATAGCATGGTAAACATCATTGAGAATACACACATACGCTAATTTAATGACAACAAAATATCAATCGATCATCCAATCACAAAACCTAGCAATAAATCCTACGATAGATTATTTGTGTGTGTTTATATGAGTAACCCTACTATTACTACTACATGAATGCATGAAAGATTCAATTTTTGGAGTCAATAAAGGCACAAAGTCGAGGATATTTGGGTAAGCTCATGTAAACCCTCAATATACTCAATGAAAGAGGAAGAACAATATACGATATGATAAACAATTGGATCTACTTGCAAGAATTTTAATAAAAACTTGAATTTGATTCAAGATTCAATTCAAGTGGAATGTGACTTACCTGATTGACAGTTAGTTCGAATACCAAAGAATAATGGGATGAGAATCCTGGATCAACGAACACACAAAGAATCACATGCACTCTACGTGCACAAGAAACTAAGCAACAACAGTAAAGAGCAGCAATAACAACAATAAAGGAGCGGCAGCAACGACATCAAGGCTGACGGCGGCTGCTGCTGGCTGACGGGCGGTCGAGCGGACAGCCGGCGGCAACTGGCTGACGGCGAGCGACTGGAGGTGGCTCGATTGGGGTCTCGGTCTACTGTCTTCAAGAGGAACAAGTAGCAGCAGGGGGGTCTTCGGGTGTTGGTCTGGGCATCGTTCGGTGTAGGGCGGAGGCGTCGACGGCTCGCCTCGATGGAGAGGGCGCCGGAGTTGTTCAGGGAAGGTGAAGACATGGGGGGGGGGGGGGGTGGGTTGGCTAACGGCATGAGAGAGGATAGAAAAGAGATAAGCTAGATTAGGGTTTGAGTTTTTGTATTTTTAGGGTTTGCAATAGGGTTGTATTTATAGAATACAATTATTAGGTTGTTGAGTTAATGAGCTAGGATCCAATAATAATAGGTTTGGGTCAAGAAATAATTGCAATTTGGTTTTGGGTTAGAAAATAGATGGATCCAAAGATAATAGGGTTCAAATAAAATACCCACAATCAAATAAAAAAGGGATCAACAAAAAAATAACTCAACAATAAGAACAAGAGTATTCATGAACAAAATTTAAGATGATCAAGAAAAATAGAGTATCTTATTCAAATGCAAATAAAATATTACTATGGGGAAAAATGAAAAGAACGAAAATGATAGTTACAGAGACACTTTCTGAGAGGAAGCTGGCTGCCTTGATCGAGGTATGTGCCAACCTCCGAGCTAGGGGGGGTCGGTGTCGAGTGCTTGGAGAGAGGCACTTTCTGAGGGGAAGTTGTGTGCCCGCTCGAGGTGCGTGCTGAGCTCCGAGCTTTGGGGACCGGCGCCGAGCGCTAAGAGCAAGGCGCTTCTTGAGAGGAAGCTGGCTACCTTGCTCGAGGTCGGTTTCGAGCGCCAAGAGCGAGGCGCTTGTTGAAAGGAAGCTGGGTGCCTGCTCGAGGTGTGTGTCGAGTGCTAAAAGCGAGGCACTTTCTAAGAGGAAGCTGGCTGCCTTGCTCGAGGTATGCACCGACCTCCGAGCTAGGGGTGGTTTTGAAGGCTTGGAGCAAGGCAGTTTCTGAGGGGAAGTTGTGTGCCTGCTCGAGGTGTGTGTCAAGCTCCGAGCTTGGGGGGTCGGCGCCGAGTGCTAAGAGCGAGGTGCTTCTTGAGGAAGTTGGCCGCCTTACTCGGGGTTGGTGCCGAGCGTTAAGAGCGAGGCACATCTTGAGAGGAAGTTGGCTACTTTGCTAGAGGTACGTGCCAACCTTCGAGCTAGGGGGTCGGTGTCGAGCGCTTCGAGCAAGCCGCTTTGTGAGGGGAAGCTAGCAGCCTGCTCGAGGCAAAGGCCGAGTGTCAAGCCTGATGGCCTTGATGTGCTTTTTATGAGAAAGTTGGTTATCTGCTCGAGGCACATGTCGAGCGTCGAGCATGGTGATCTTACTTTGAGGCACTTTTTATAAGAAAACTGGTTGCTTTCTCGAGGCACATGTCGAGCATCGAGCCTTATGGCCTTGCTTTGAGGTGCTTTTATGGTAAAGCAGGCTGTCTACTCGAGGCACATGCCGAGCGTCGACCTTGATAGCCTTGCTTTAAGGTGTTTTTTATGAGAAAGCTGACTGCCTGCTCGAGGCACATGCTGAGCGTCGAGCCTTGTGGCCTTGCTTTGAGGCGCTTTTAGTGAGAAAGTTGGATACCTGCTTGATATGGCTAAAATTGGGGTTAAATCGGAACCGTCCAGATCGAGCACGAATCTTGAAGCACGGGGATAAAAAGGTAATTTCACATACAGATGGATCCAAAACGGGTACTGGGTCTCCGCCTCACGAAACCAACCGCCCGCGAATAGATCCACTCCAACTGGGCGCGGGTTCCGACCCGATACAAGCCCGGTCCACCTAGGGAGAATCAGGCCACTGATTTGATTAGATCAAATCAATAAGCTTGATTTGCTCTCACCAGGGAATCAAGGCCTACTTTCCTAAGACAGAATAGGAGGATTTTGCTCCTAACTGTTAGGCAGGAAATCAGGCCCCAAATCATTCCAAAGGCGACTATAAATACAGCCCCTCTACCACCAAGACCAGGTTAATCACTTTTTCACCACTCAAGCTCTTTTCTTAATCTTTTACTGATTACTGACAAGAGCGTCGGAGGGTGCGTCGCCGGAATCAACCCCGGTGTTTCGCACTTCCTTGCAGGTTGCGGCAGGAGCAAGTGGGCCGAGTCAGCTGTTCAGGTTTTCCTCGGATCCACAAATTCTATCTGTTTACCCCCACACCGAAATCAGCGGTAACAGATTGGCGCCGTCTGTGGGAAAACCATACGAACAGTCTCAGCCCACTCTCCGTCGACATCAGCAGCCATGCCGCCGAAGAAGAACAGATCCAGAGGGTCGAACCGTGGGGGCAACCCCACCGACCCGGCGAATGAAGCTCCGGTCAATCCTACCCTTCAGTCCAACCTCCCTCCGCTGACCCAGCAGGTCCCACCTCCTCCTCCTCCTCAGCAGCAGCCCAACAACGGTCCGTCCGGTCCTAATGGTCGGAAGGAGAAGCAGCCTGTCAATCCATGCCACGTCTCGGTCCACAATGGGTCCTCGGACTCGATGGCTTCCCATCACCCCGACCTCCGCATCACACTCCAAAACCGCCATAAGGACGACGACCTCCGTACTCATCTTGACGAGAGGCGGGCCCGAGAGGGAGCCTCCCGCCAGCGTCAAGGTGAGCAGTCGCCACGCCGTCGGGACGGCAGAAGGTCCCCGGAACGCAGAGGCCGAGCGGTGTCCCCTGAGCGCCGAAGGAGGAGGTCCCGGTCCCCCAGGGATCGGCGTCATCCGAGGGACCGAGACATGCCCATCAGCCGAGCCGAGTTCCTCCAGTTTCAAGAGACCGTTCTGCAGGCCCTCAATCTCCGACAGAACGGCCAGAACGCTCAGAGGGTTCCGACGCCGCCCAGGGATCCCAGTCCCCGGCGCCGAACCCGGAGTCCTTCCCCGGCTCCCAGCCGACAGCAACGGCAACAAAGTCCTCGGCGCTCCCAGGAGTACCGGCGCCGCAGTCCACACTCCCCTTCCTACGAAGAGGAGTCCGGAGGGTCGTATGACTACCAGCGGAGGGACGACGCCCTCATCCGCCGTATCCATGAGGTGGAGAGGCGCATCGGCCGCATGGACAGGGAGGAAGAGTCCCGAGCCGGAACCTTCCGTCCCAGCCGACCCCCCTTCTCTCGGTCGATCATGGAGGCCCATATACCGAGGAACTTCAAACCGCCGCAGTTTGAGACATACTCTGGGGAGTCCGACCCAGTCGACCACGTCGAGAGCTTCAAGACCCTGATGTTGATCCATCAAGCTTCCGACGCGGTGCTCTGCAGGACCTTCCCTGCCACCCTCCGGGGGTCGGCTCGGGAATGGTATTCTAGACTCGCCCCCTTGGCCGCTTCCGAGCAGACCTTGAGCGCTGTGTTGGTAAGAGAAGAAGACCGGACCCAAAGGCCCATTTACTACGTGAGCAAGGTGCTTCGGGACGCCGAGCTCCGCTATCCGAGGATAGAGAAGATAGCCTACGCTTTGGTCATGGCAGCAAGAAAGCTTCGGCCCTACTTCCAATCTCACTCGGTCGTCGTCCTCACCGATCAGCCCCTCAAGCAAGTCCTCCACAAGCCCGAAACCTCGGGCCGGCTGATGAAGTGGTCCATAGAGCTGAGTCAGCACGACATCTCCTATCAGCCTCGGACGGCAATTAAGGCACAGGCTCTCGCCGACTTCATTGTAGAGTCCACCATCCCTGAGGTCGGCCACGTCCCGAATGGGCCCCCCATTTGGACAGTCTTTGTAGACGGATCCTCTTGCAGTGAAGGAAGTGGCGCCGGCATTATCCTGAACGGCCCTGACAGCTTCGTCCTGCAGTATGCGATCCGCATGAACTTCAAGGCCTCCAACAACGAGGCGGAGTATGAGGCTCTCATAGCTGGCCTCGGACTCGCTCGAAGTGCTGCGGCGCAGCGCCTTCGGATTCACAGTGACTCCCAACTAGTCGTGAACCAGGTCTTGGGCGAGTATGAGGCCAGGGACGAGCGAATGGCGAAGTACCTCGCCAAGGTCCGGGACCTCATGGGCCGGTTCGAAGAAGCCATCATCCAACGGGTCCCCCGGGAGGAGAACTCACAAGCTGACGCTCTCTCCAAGTTGGCCTCGTCTTCTCTGCAAGGCCTCGAACAGACCGTACTGATTGAAGTCCTCTCTAAACCGAGCATCGAAGACGAGACACCTCGCTCGGTGGAGTCATTGCCGGTCATGCTGCAGGAGAATTGGATGAAGCCGCTGGTAGAATTCTTAAGGGATGGAGCTCTGCCCTCAGATCCCAAAGAAGCACGCCGAGTCAGAACCCGGGCCGAGCGATATGTCTTGATCGAGGGCATTTTATACAAGCGCTCCTTCTCTCAAATAGATGGCCGACCTTACTTAAGGTGCCTCTCCCCGGATCAGGCCGAATATGCCCTACAGGAGCTTCATGAAGGCATCGGAGGGGCACACTCTGGATTCAGGTCTTTGGCCCGGAAAGCTTTGAACTATGGGTACTTCTGGCCGACCCTTCTTCGGGATGCCGAGCGACATGTTCGGCAGTGCAGCTCCTGTCAGAGACATTCCAGCATCCGACGCCTCCCTCAGGCCAACCTCACCTCCCTATCGAGCCCTATCCCCTTCGCGATGTGGGGAATGGACTTACTAGGACCTTTCCCACCGGCTCCGGGTCAGCTCAAGTTTTTAGTCGTAGCCATCGACTACTTCTCGAAGTGGGTCGAGGCCGAGCCCCTCGCCACTATAACTGAGAACAAAGTGGTGCAGTTCTTCTGGAAGAGCATCATATGCAGATTCGGCGTCCCCCGTGTCCTCGTGACGGTAAACATTCCATTACAAAGTGTCGGCAAACAAAACACGCAATGCCCGACCAACTACACTTGTCTCTCATACAAAAACATCCTCACTAAACTGTTCGTCCTCCTCGGCTGACGACTCCTCCTTCTCCCCCCGGAGCCTCGCCATCACACCACGCAGATGCCCCATCTCTAAGAGCAGGTCATCCCGCTCGGAGACGATCCTCGACTGAATGTGCCGAATGCTTTTGACCCGAAGAGCGTTGCTGAACGCGGTCTGCGAGTCTTCATCCTCCCCTGCGGGGCTCAGCTCGACTATCTTGTTCTCCAAGCATTGGATCTCGGATTCCCGGAGACTGAGGACCAACGAAAGGTGGTCCCACTCACTCTCGGCTCGGCGTAACTTCATATCGGCGCTCCTAGGGCTCAAAACCACTGTTCCAGAGGTGGCCTCGGATTCAGAGCCATCATTCGAACGCTCGGAGTCCGAGCCATGGATCGTCACAACGAGCTGAAAAGAAGAGAAAACGAATAACACAGTTTCAATACGCGGCCGGAGTCTAACACTTGAAAATTTTTCAGAATTATTTGCATTCAGACATGGTAGTGTTACAGACGGTCGGTCGACCCTACAGCTAAGTCGTTACAACAATCAACAAAAAATAGAAAAAACGACAGAATCAGAGCCTCTTCGGAAGGGGAATGCTTCGGTTTAGGGAAACACGAGGACGGCGAGGCCTGCCCTCCGAACCCGTCCCTAAACCAACAAAGCGCGAACCCCCTTCGCTGCTAGCTCTAACTGCGATGCCGGCCGAAGCCCCGCTCGACGAGGCGGCCGCACTGCTCTGAGCGTCGGCGGGACTCCGCCTGGTCAACGGCGAGCGCATCGCAAGTTCATGAAATGTAATCCCCCTCTCGCTTTCTTCGCGAGTACACGTAGTGCTGTGAACGTTAGTCCTGACCGGCGCCAGCTTGAGCGACGCGATCTCTTCCTCCAGTTCGATAATCCTATCCCTCAAGACGTCGTCCTTCGCCAACTTCTTCGGTCGCGGAGCCGACAACGAGCCCGAGGCATTGGCGTTATCAGTCACGAGCCGTCGGTAATGGGTGACTTCAATCCCCCTATCTATTGTGATCCTTCTGAGCCTGTCGACTTCGGCCGATAGCCTCTTGCGCTCGGTCGACACTTTCCCCAGTTCGGAAGCCAGCTTCTCCCTCTCCGCCGAACGTTCTTTCTCCGCTAGCTCCAAGTATTGGACTTCGGCCAAAAGGTCGTCATTCTTCTGCTCGACGGCAGTAAGTTCTCTACGGAGGTTCTCAACCTCGCCTTCGGGACAGGAGACTGAAGAGCGCTTCCGGTACTGGTACAGCTCGCGACCATACCTCCGCAGAGCCGCCTTCGTATCCTCCAGCCTGCCGAGCAGGAGATATCGCCTATACCGGCTCTGAGAGAGCTCGTCCTTCGTCTTCACCAGCTCTTGCCGGAGGTATTCGGCCTCCATGATCGAACCGAATCTCACCTGAAATGCAGAGATAAATCCGAGGCCTAACACTTGGAGAAAGTTACGCCAAAACAAACACTAAGTCCGAGACTCAACACTTGGGCAAATTTTGGCCAAACAAAACATTTTTTCATTCAAAATTCGAGGAGTTCTACAACAGCGGTGGCCAGTCCGCAGTTAGGCTTACAAAAACAAAAAAAAAGGGAGAAAAGAAGACAACCGAGTCAGGTGTCGACCTTTTTGTCGTTCGGTTTCGTCGACCCCTCGGCCTTGTCCTTGCCCTCGCCTCCGCCACCTCCTTCGCTCCAGCTCTCCTCCTCCTCGGAGTCGTCCTCCTTCTCCTCCTCGGACGCGGCCTTCCACGGGTCCTCGACGGGTTCTGTCTCCCCCTCGGGGCCGATCAACTCCTCGGGGACAACCTCCTCCCCTTCTACGAGGTCATAGAAGTTGTAGGTGGACGTGTCGAAGCCCGGGTTCTTGGCGACCACATGTTGCAAGGCACGGCCGTAGGCGTCCAGCATGTTCTGGGTCATGTGCATCGCGGCCTCCTCCTGCACGGCTTTCTTCACCCTCTTCACCTTCCTGAGGTGTTTGGCCTTGATCTTCTCGGCCCTCTTCCGAGCATCCTCCGCCTCCGACCGAGCCTTGGCCAACTCCTCCCTCAGGTCGGCAGCCTCCTTCACCGACGCCTCGAGCTTGGCCGCCGAATCCTTCAGCTTGGAGACCTCCTTCTCCGAGGCCTCGAGCTTGGCCGCCGCATCCTTTGACAGCTGAACAGCATCGGCCAGCTGCTTCTCCAGCCCCTCCACTTCGGCGGCCCTCTTCGTCGAAAGAAGCAACTCGGAATCGAGCCGCTTCGTGACCTTGACGCGCTCCGTCCTCTCCTTCTCCTTCTCCTGATCCTTCCTCGCCATCTCCTCGAGCAGGAAGTTGAAGTGGCAGACGATCTGAAAGAGAGCAACAGAGTTACAATCCGAATCCAAATACTTGGAAAATTTTCTAAGGTAGGAATTCAGATGAAGAAGAAATCAGCCTACTTACCGATATGGAATCCCGGGCGATCTGCATCACGGCGTCCCCTGCCATCCCGGCCTTCAGGGTCGCTCGATCCTTCGGGGTCGGCAAATGCCTTATCGCCTCCATGCAGATGTTCCCGTCGCCCAGGAAACCATCGGCGTTCATCACCTGCCAGTCGGGGACGAAGATCTGCTTGTGACGCTCGGTTAAGATCTTCTCCGCCTCGGCAGTAAGGGGCGGAACCGGCATGGACAGCGCATCCTTCACCCCGAACACGCCGCTCGACGAACCCGGAGCGTCCGTCCCCGGGGTCGGCACAGGTGCATCCGAGGCAGGGGGATCGGAGATATTGACCTCCCCCTGCTCGGGGACCACGACCTTCGTCGGAGAGACGAGGACCTCGATCTCCCCCTCCTTGAGGACCGCAACCTTCGGCTGCTCGGCGATCTTCGCGACCGAAGGCTTCTTCGCTGGCCGGCTCTCCTGAGTCTCCGCCGCCGACCTCTTCTTCTTCTCCTGCTCGGCTCGGCCCTTCGCCACCAGAGCCTTGTAATCAAGCTTCATTGTCTCTGCAAAAACCGGATGAAAAAACTTAGAAAATTTTTCATGAACTTTAAACGAGGATTATAAATACCAGAAGCATACGAGGGTCGATCGGACTGAGACCCCCACGGAACAGATGCTCCTCCGTAATATCCTTCCAGCTTAGCGCTGGCAGGGCGAGAAGCTTCCTCTGGACCTCAGCCTCCTCTGCGTTCAGCGGGACGTCCTTCTTTGTACGCTTGGGCAGGCCGTCCGTCGCCCAAACTGTCGGTATCACCCACGGCATCAGATTTCGGACGAGGAAGTATTTATCCTTCCAATGTTTGATCGAGTCTGGGTTCTCGATCAACTTAACTCCCGTCCGAGGAGAAAGGAAAAACCTCTGTTCATGACGCCTCGGCTGGCAAGGTTTGAAGAGACTCCGGAAGAGGAACATAGTCGGCTTGGCATCGACCTCTTGACATCGGAGGAGAAACGCCACGACATGCCTCCAAGTGTTCGGCATCAATTGGGCAGGACTCAGACCGTACCAGACCAAGACCTCGACCACGAACGGGTGTAGGGGAAACCGGAGCCCGGCGATGAGGGAATCGACCGGGAAGACGCATATGTCCGGCGAGGACTTTGTGTTGGCTCGGAACCCCGGCCCAGGAAGAAGCAGCGCATACTCGAGCGGGATCCGGAAACCCTCTCGGATCGTGCGGAGATCGGCCTCGGTAAGAGTCGAGATCCTGTGGTCGACCTCGGACAGCTCCCTTGGCTCATTCTCCTCCACCAGTTTTGCCGTGCCTTGAGTGACCCTCTCCAAGTCATACTCGGTGTAATCCCGGACACCTCCCACGGTCGATACGGCGATGAGTTGCCGACCGAACGCCCCTGCTCTCTTCGGCGTTTCCACTATGGTGATCACGGCTTTACCCTTTCGGGACTCCGCCGCGACCTCCTCGGGCACTTCGGCCACTCCACCCTCTTTATCCAGACGAACAACTTCTTGCTCGCTCGGCTCCATTACTCCCTTCCCTTTATCCCCTCGGCCAACGGCTTGCTCCGAGGCGGGGGTCTCAGCCGAAATCTTAACCATGTTTTCTTAAAAAGAGAAGGGAAAGAAACTGACCTCGAAGTGACAGGTACGGTCGGAAAGTTCACCGGAGCAAAGAACGCTACCGCGACAGCTAGCAAGGCCACCCAGGGAGGTAAAAACTGCGAAGCAAAGTAAAAACGGAAGAAAGAGAGTAAAAGTGAAAAGTGAAGACTTGGTCTTGGGGGGGTGAAGATTTATAGTAAAATTGGAACGTCCCTTGGACTTCCAATGAAACTTCGCAACTTTTGGGCTACTCTCGAAACGTCACGAAGGCCCATCACCGCTACCCCTCTCACCAAGTCAACTGCTCGGCCCCGAAGGATCCAAATCCGACCTACGAGCGATCCGAACGCGCCGACAGCAGGGTCCGGTCGGAATCCGAGCAAGTGCGTTCCCGAGCTGGTAAATGGGGAAAACTCACTTTCCCCTCAACTTTCGCGCCCGATCTCGATCAGACGGTTCAGATCTCACCGAGAGCACTATACGACAAGATAGTGTTTTCTTGGGAGCTGCGCCCGTCTCGAGATGCGCGCCATCATCCAGCGGCTCAAGATGCGCCACGTCGCTCATACGATTGGACCCTCGGACGCCTCACCTATGCCTAGAGGAACCTGGAAAAATTTTGATTCAGTTTTGAGGCGCCGCCTTCGGCGAACACCCCCCAGGTTCCGTGCATCGGTCGGTATCCCGCCGACCACGAAACCCGGTCGGGAACAGATAGGCACTCCCCCCATCTCTAACTTCCCCGGGCTGACATCCATCAGAAGCCATCAGCCCGGAAGGAAGACAGAGATGAGAGGGGACCCATCAACACTCAGAAACCAGGAGAAACACACCGTCCCGAGCTTGTTGTTTACAACTGGAAGGCACGGCATGTCAGAGGACACCGACCGCAGCGCCTTCACAGTTGCAAACAACGGGCTCGGACGGTCCAGAGGCCCGAGCTGCAACCCATGATAGAGAAGCGCGCCATCCCGAGCTAGTTGGTTGCAACTGGAAGGATCAGTTTGTTAGAGGACTCTGACAGCGGCGCCTTCACAGTTGCAACAAACGGGCTCGGATGGCCGGAGATCGGCATCGGACATGGATCGTCCTTCTCCCACCAAGACCTCCGCCTGCTTCGGCACTCACTTCGGAGGAACCAAAGAAGGCAGAGAATCTTGGTGAGAGAACGACCACCCGTCCTTCCGAGAAGGCCCATCCCTCGGATCCGGACTATGGTCGTCACCACTCTTGCCTTACTCTCCCCCGCTCCTGACATCCACTTAGGGACCGTCCGGAACGGGAGAAGATAAAGGTAAGAGAGCGACCACCAGTCCTTCGGAGATAACTCATCCCCCGGCTTCGGACTACAGTCGTCACCACTACTACCTCGTTCCCCCTCGCTCCTGACATCCACTTGGGGGCCGTCAGGAACAAAGGGAAAACCAGGCAGAAGAGCGACCACCTCCCCGAACCTCAAGAGAGAAGCTAACCAAGGCAGATGCCCCCGAGGTCTGGAACCCAATTTGGCTGTGACGAAAATGACAAAGGGAGTGGAGTACTTATAGCCTGCCTCCTAGAACCAGCCATTATGACCCTCGGAAATCGAAGCGCCGGGTCTTAATTAAGGGAATTACTGATCCTCAGAAGCTGAAACGCCACGCATTAATTATCCTCAGTGACGTCGGGAAGGTGAAATGCCACACAAGTCACGAAGCGCCATTAACACCATGGGGAACAAAGCCATCTCAGATTGCCAAAAACCACAGGCCCTCGGTCGGCTACCGAGCAAGTGCCTTCCCGAGCTGGTAAATGGGAAAAACTCACTTTTCCCTCAACTTTCGCGTCTGATCTCAATCAGACGGCCCAGATCTCGCCGAGAGCACTAAAAGACAAGATAGTGTTTTCTTGGGAACTGCGCCCGTCTCGAGATGCGCGCCCACATCCAACAGATCGGATAACGCCACGTCCCTCGGCCTGCCGAACACTAGTGCCTTCGGACGGCATCCGAGCAAGTGCCTTCCCGAGCTGGTAAATGGAGAAAAAACGGCACTGAGCTACGTGGACCACTAGATCTCTCAAAAATTCGCGCTCCCAATGATGAAGAGCCCAGATCGCGCCACGTGCGCTAAAAGACAAGATAGTGTTTTTTTGGGAACTGCGCCCGTCTCGAGATGAGCGCCACCATCCGACGGCTCAGATTGCGCCACGTCGCTCGGAATGCCGAACCCCCTAGCCTTCGGTCGGCAGCCGAGCAAGTGCCTTTTCGAGCTCGTAAACGGAGAAAAACGCTGCCGAGCGGTAACGACCATCAGATCTTTCCGAAGTTCGCGCCTGTCCACGATCGATGGCTCAGATCGAGCCACGTCATTAATCAGTATTTAAATTGTTTTTTATTTATTTTAATCGTTTTATTTGTTTAAAAATTGCGAGAAAATTGCTAAAAATTCGGGAAAATTAGCTAAAAATTCTGGGAGATAATTGAAAATTCGGGGACACACTTTCGAACCCCAGAGCGAACAATTATTACCCAGAATGCACCGCTAAAGCCCCCGAACGATTAGCAAACACGCCGCAAAATTAGACAAATACTTCGAAAAAAGTAGATAAAAGGCTGTCAGATACCCGACGCAGCTCAAGAACAACACGCAGCGTCAAGAGTTACCTCACTACCCCCTTTTCTAGATTCAAAATCCCACATTTGGACTCCGATACAACTCCACCAGCCAATGAAACTGCTGAACTACTCCTCAAAGCTTGATCACGCTCAGCCTTTAGGAGTGGGGGGCTCGTGATATGGCTAAAATTGGGGTTAAATCGGAACCGTCCAGATCGAGCACGAATCTTGAAGCACGGGGGTAAAAAGGTAATTTCACATACAGATGGATCCAAAACGGGTACTGGGTCTCCGCCTCACGAAACCAACCGCCCGCAAATAGATCCACTCCAACTGGGCGCGGGTTCCGACCCGATACAAGCCCGGTCCACCTAGGGAGAATCAGGCCACTGATTTGATTAGATCAAATCAATAAGCTTGATTTGCTCTCACCAGGGAATCAAGGCCTACTTTCCTAAGACAGAATAGGAGGATTTTGCTTCTAACTGTTAGGCAGGAAATCAGGCCCCAAATCATTCCAAAGGCGACTATAAATACAGCCCCTCTACCACCAAGACCAGGTTAATCACTTTTTCACCACTCAAGCTCTTTTCTTAATCTTTTACTGATTACTGACAAGAGCGTCGGAGGGTGCGTCGCCGGAATCAACCCCGGTGTTTCGCACTTCCTTGCAGGTTGCGGCAGGAGCAAGTGGGCCGAGTCAGCTGTTCAGGTTTTCCTCGGATCCACAAATTCTATCTGTTTACCCCCACACCGAAATCAGCGGTAACACTGCTCGAGGCACATTCCGAGCATCGAGCCTGGTGGCCTTGCTTTGAGGCACTTTTAGTGAGAAAGTTGGTTTCCTGATCGAGGCACATGCCAAGCGTCGAGCCTTGTGGCCTTGCTTTGAGACGCTTTTAGTGAGAAAGTTGGTTTCCTGCTCGAGCCACATACCGAGTGTCGAGCCGGTGTCCTTGCTTTGAGGACTTTTAGTGAGAAAGCTGGCTGCCTGCTCGAGGCACATGCCGAGCGTCGAGCCTTGTGGCCTTGCTTTGAGGCGCTTCTAGTCAGAGAGCTAGCTGCCTGCTTGAGGCACATGTCGAGCGTCGAGTCTGGTGGTCTTGCTTTGAGGCGCTTCTAGTGAGAAAGCTGGCTGCCTGCTCAAGACACATGCCGAGCATCGAGCTTGGTGGCCTTACCTTGATGTGCTTTTTATGACAAAGCTGGATGCCTGCTCGAGTTGTATGCAGATCTCAGTTCGAGCCAAGCTTGTCTAATATATTAGACAACTAATACATTAGCTAAACCTAGGCTCTGATACCACTAAAAATCCTGTCACGTCCCACTTCCCAAAAATACAGAATACGAGCACGTAATATTGGCCCAGCGAATGATTTTCATCATCCATAAGCTGTTCAAGAATCTTTACAGCATATCACAATATAATCAGAGTCGGAAGCCACAAAAGTCAACCACATGCACATATGAACCAAATATCAACAACAATACTTGAAATAAAATATATTAATCTCAAATAGTCATGATCTGAAATACACAAATAATTCTGGGTCACATTGCCCAAATACAAGAATAAATCCAAATACATGAATACAATTATTGTTCAAGCAAACTACACGAAATAATAATAACAAATTTCAGCACTAATACTTCATGTCACCGATACCATCAGGAACCTGTTCTCCACAATTTTCAATTCAACGAATGCAGGAAAGAGGGAAAGATGGAAAGAGAAAAACAAGTACCCATCAATTGCAAGTTTTTTTTTTTTTTGAGGAAAAGGTGGAGTCTGGCCACCCTGTTTCATTAATAAGAGGTTAATAAAACAAACTCAGAGTACTGATCTCACTCTCATCAATTGCAAGTTATGTGTCACTTATAATGTAGGATACAAGTATATGGGAAAACTAACTAATGACATGGAATAAGCATGATGTCAAAATAAACAACTAGTATGGTAATGTGATCAAGTATCATGTAGCATATATCAAGAGACAAGTAAACAAGTATCATGTAAACATGTGTCAAGTATCGAGTATCAAGTAACCAAATGTCACGTACTGAGTCTCATGTATCAAGTTGTCAAGCAAGCATGTATCATATTCAAGTATCATGTTCAAGTATCATGTTCAAGTCTTTTAGTGATTACTATCTAGGTAGTACTTCATGCATCCCAGCTTTTACTACATGATTGCTACAACAAACAGTTTTGTTTTAGATTTCATAGTGGACCATAGAGGGCAGTGTACTCAGGAATCAGAACAGAAACATGTAACAGGTTCATGAAGCAACAGGTACATGAATCATCCGATTCATGCAGCAACAGATTCATGAAGCAACAGGTACACGACCAACAGGTCCGTGCAGCAAGAAGTAACAGGTACATGAACCAACAGGTCCATGCAGCAACAGGTAACAGGTACATGAACCAACAGGTCCATGCAGCAACAGGTAATAGGTACATGAACCAAAGGTCTATGCAGCAACAAGTTCATATATCAACATGAATCAAAATGGGAAACACGCCCCCCCTTCCGAGTACACATTTCTTAATTATCCACTATTCGATCTTTTCCTTAAACCTCGACTTGGTTATTTATTATTAATTAGGCATGCATGTATGTGTCGCAAAACAAAGCAAGGATAACATGGTATAAACATGTATCAGGTTTAAGGTGCAAGATAAACAAGTACAGGTACAAGATAATACATAATAAGGTAAAACAGCTAGTTTTCTAATTCAGGATAGTAAGACAGTATCGTACAAAAACAGTGATACCCGTTACTACAAATATCCAAATCTAGATCCGTCGAAGGATCTGGAAAATAGACTTCCACATGAATCCAGCGAGTATAAACAAGTTATATAGTATTTCAGAAAAACTTAACTCAAAAATGATTTGAATACAGAAATTTAGGTTCAGCCACAAATCAGGAAAACGAATTCAAGAACATGAAAACAGCATGAAAACACCTTAAATAAATCCACGAAAAATCTTGGGTATTCCCCTATATGTCCAGAATCAAAATATAGAGTTTCAGAATTTTCTAGTAAAATTAGATCAGTTATCAAAAATAAGAAAGAATCAAGAAAACATAGTTTGGCAAATCTGGAAATTCCAACACTACTGTACGAAAACTAAGATATCTTGCAAACAGTGAAACGAAATCCAATTCCGTCAAAGAATATGAAAATAGATAGAATATACTAACTTTCACATTTCACAATTATTTTTCATACAGTAAAAGGAATCATAGTGAAAATAAAGTTCTTTACAGAACAGCGAGCAAAATACAGCACGTATAGACTTTATAAACAAGCATGAAACATCATATAAAACTTATCAATAAAATTCACCAAAATTTTGGATAAACCTTAACTGGATAAAGAAATACTAACCAAAGTTTTGGATCAAAATAATATGTTTAGAATAGTTCTTTAAAATAATTTGTCATCAAAATTACCGAAAAACAGAATTTGGAAAAGATCAACACCTCTGTACTAAAACAGTCATAACTCAGTCATAAGAAATCAAAATCAAGCAAGGTTAGAGGGGTTGGAAAATAGACGAAATTATCTAAAACTCATATTTTATACCGAAATTGAGATACTGACTTTAAAATAGTCCAAAACAGCAAACAAAACAGAACAGCGACAAAATACAGATTTTCCCCTTAAACACGAAATCAACATAGATTCAAGAAAATTGATCCAAACACATCCAAACATGAAGTCGAGTCTACCAAATGTCTAAACATCATGAATTAGGGTTATTAACATGTCTACCCCGAAAATATCACATGGGTCTCAACCAAATCACGAATTCTTCCAAAATCACACATACATAATCAAAATCAAGAACGGGTATAATCCTATGTTAATTCATGTCCAAATTGTGTCATGAGTTATCTATGGCCAAATTTTCACAATAAAGACAAAACTCATCAAGCAAAACACAAACAAGAGTCATCTCTAGACCCAACTACGCTATAGGTGAATTTTTTGACTTTTATCAAACAAATAAATTGGAGTACAAGGTACTTGCCTGCGAGATGACGGAAACGACGATCCAACAAACAAGAATAACAGAAATAGATTCTTGAGACATGAACACGACCAACCACGAATGGAAACCACGAACAAGAACCATGAACAACTACGAACAAACCCAAGAACCACGAACTTCACGAACCACCAACAAGTACAACCACACGATCCACGATCCCAAAACAAACACAACTCCCGAACACAAACACGGCAACGAAGTCCAATGAACAAACTCGAACTTGCATGAACAATAACCACACGAACACAATAAGACCAACCTGCAATCGCTCTCGCAAACAAGAAAGCGTGAACAAGCGAAAGAGAGAGGTCGGGAATGAAACAATGGCAGCGCTCGCTGCTGCCCCACTCGGAGTACAACAGACGGTAAGGGAAACACCGGGGAAGCGACGGGAAGCAGGGAGATGGTCGACACCTGGCCGATGACGCAGCATAGGCTCGGAAGGAGTAGACGGAGGTGCTGGCAGCAGGTGCAACACTGCAGGGGGCGGCGCTGAGGGGTGGATGACGGGGTGGCTGCGACACTGGCTATCGCCCAGGCTGTTACTGCTGTCGACTGGGGCTGGCGTCTGCACAGGGGCTGAGGCGACTGCTGATGCGGCGCGGCGCTGCAGTCGTGGCTGTCGTCAAGGGTGCCGGGCGAGGGTGCGAGCAGGGTGGATGGCCAGGGCGGGGGTTGGCACGCTGCAGTCGCGCGGAGGAGAGGACAGGGTGCACGGGGTGGTTGTGAGGGCGGCGCACACAGGGAAGGAAAGATGAGGTGGCGCACTCAGAGGTCGAGCGGGAGCCAGAAGGGGTCGGGGGGGGTGGTTCTGACTGAGTGGTCGAGCACAGGAGAACGGTACGGGAGAGGTGACATGGACGAAAGATTGGTTGAAGATGGAGGAGGCGGCGGGTGAAGATGAACAGGTGGTAAGGGAATATATGGGTTTATATAGGAATAGGGTTAGGGGGTTTAAACGGGTGGGGTTATTAACTGGTTAATGGGTTTAGGCTTATTTTTAAAAATGGGTATAGGGTTATAATAAAATGGGCCTGGGGTAGGCTATTAACGGGTAGGGGTGTATATAGGTAATGGGTAATGGGTTAATAATGGGTAGTTAGGTTTAAGTGGGTTGTAGGGGATTTAAATAAAAATCCAATAAGAAAATTAAATACAATAACTAATAAAATATAATTTTATAACTAATATAATTTGCATTAAAAGCATAGAGTCTATAAGTACAAATATAATTAATACATAAAATGGATTTTTTATAAACATTTGTTACCGCTAAATCTGGTGTGGGGGTAAACAGACAGTATTTGTGGATTCTTAGGAAAACTTGAATAGCAAACCTGAACCTTTTCCGTCGGGGTTTGACCGTTGACTCCCGCCGTTCACCTGCAAAAAGTGCGAGACACCATGGTTTATCCCGACGACGCACCCTCCGACGCTCAAGTCAGTAATCAGAAATGATTATGAGAGAGCGTAAATTGGCAAAGATTGATTACCTCTTAATAGTGGCGGATGGGGGCTATTTATAGCCGCCGTTGGGATCAGATTAGGAATTTAATTTCTGTGGTCAGATAAGGAATGTAATCCCTAATTCCCAGTGGAAGGATAGATGTGAATCAGGGTCGTTGATTAGCATTAATCAGAAACCCTAACTCTATCCTGCTGGACCGGTTCGTTGCGGGTTGCAACCCGCACCCAGTTGAGATGGATCCGTTTGCGGGTTAGCGGGTCTTTGGGGAGAAGATCTGGTACCCTTTTCAGACCCGTTTGTAGGTGAAATTACCATTTTACCCCTAATCTTCAAGATTCGTGCCTGATTTGGACGGTTCCGATTTAGCTCTATTTTTAGCCATATCAACCTTCAAAAACAACAATAATAACAATAATACAAATAACAATAATTGTAGAACCTCGTATTTTTAAAATGTTATTTTTAAAGGTTTATAAATGACTAAAATGATTTTTGGAGAATTTATGAATATTTTCAGAAAAATTTATCTTTTTAAACGTGCAAAACATGTGCAAATACTTTCTTGAGAAATTTGAAAGTCAAGTTTTCTTTATGAAAAATCATTATTTAATATATGGGATTTATTTAGTATTTTTCTAGATTTTCTGAAAATAATTGGAACTATTTGCAATTTTTGAGAAAAGAAGGGCCTTTTTGCAAATTTGACATTTTTAAGGGTTAAAATATAAAATGTACTTTCTGGACGTTTTGAACAGTACCGGTTGAGGTTTGGGATCATATTTTACTTTCAAATCCTAATTTAGATGCATTTTATTGAATTTCCAAGACTAGACCTATATATGTAAGTTGTATTTTAGAAGGGATTATTTTGCAAAATGGGTAAAACCCTAAACCTAATCCCGGATATTTAAAGGGATTTTTCCAGCCGTCATTTGTTGAGAATATACAGAATTTTGGTGATTTGTTTTGGTGGAGGAAGAGGAAGTTTTGATCTAGCAAAAGGAAGGCTTTTTCGTGGATTTTCTCAATTCAAAGGTGAGTGATATAAAATTATTCTGTTGTTTTGATCTACGTATGCGAGTGACAATGTTGTTTTGATTTGATGTTGTGAATGATATGGATCTTATATTGTGGTATGATTCATGTGAACAATTGTTGTTGTTTGGACCATGTATGTGAAATCTATGAATGACTAGTAGATCTTGGTTTATAAAAATTGTATTGCTAAAAAGCATGTTAAGATTTGAGCATGGTTATGAACGGATGGTTGAACATCTGGACATTGAGTTTATAAATCAGATTTTGATTAAGAGTTGTGAAAGAAATTTAGTTTTGAGTAACCCTAATGGAAGAATTAGTAATTTAGAACATGAGAACTTGAGTTTGGACATATTTGATGTTTTGAGTAATGTATCCATAATGAGGAATTGTTGAGATTTGTCATTTTTCCTGAATATGAATTATTTTATGAACAAAGGATCTTTAGAAAACTCCAGTTTTGATTTTTGTATTCAGACCTAAATTATGAAAACTGTAGGCCGACAGTCGACTGGTACGACCCTGCTGTTGTTTCTTCAGTTCTTTTGAAATCCCCTCTGGACAGTCGGCTAGACTCTTATGCAGTCGACTGGTGTCCTGAGACCTTATTTGTAAAATTATTTCAGTTCTTTCTGGACAGTCGACCATGACCTCTTTAAGTCGACTTATATACTTAGAATATCTTCTTGAGAACTATTGGAATTGTCTCGGGTAAGTTGACTGATGGCTTCCAAGTCGACTGTTATGACTTAGTTTATTTTTGTAAAATTTTGGATATTTGTCCTCTGGACAGTCGACTTACTACAGTATAAGTCGACTGGTACTGATGAGTTTTTGTAACTTAAGTGTTCCTTTGAATGATTGGTTCCCAAATAATTCAGTATATACTAGATATTCAGTTAAGCATTTGATTCTAAGATATTCAGTTAAGTATTTGATTTAAGATATTCAGTTGAGCCACTTTGTTTAGTGGAACTTTGGTTTAGATATTTGAGTTGAGTCTCTAGAGGTGTGTGACCGTAGTATACCGGTGTTGAGTTATTTTGTTGAGGCCCGTAGAGGCATTTCAGTTATTCAGTTTTGAATTTAGGCCGGTAGGGTATACCACTCTAAGAGATTCGTTGAGTAATTAAGTAACCCAAAAATAATAAAGACAGGCACTAGCAGTGATATGATGAACGGGAACATGGGTCAAGTACCTCAGTATGGCTTTCGGTGTGGGATTTAATCTCCGGAATTATCCAAGTAACTTACTTGCGGTATGGGATCTATCTCCGGAATTATCTAGGTAAATTACCTGCGATGTGAGATATATCTCCGGAATTATCCAAGTAATTACTTGCGGTGTGGGATTGATCTCCGGAATTATCGGGGTCGAGACGACGCACATGTGGTATTCATGTGATGATGTGTCAATGTTTCGGTGTGGGATGATCTCCGGAATTATCCAGGTAAATTACTTGAGATGTGGGATCTATCTCCGGAATTATCGGGGCATGGGCTAACACTCGCAGTTTATCTTTATCTCGTAGTAGTCATCGTGATAGGATTAGTTGCATAGCGGGGGATTGAACCCTATGAAGTGGAGATGTTAAGGGCTTGCACCGAACCTATGTAGAGTGGGATGCATAGACTTCGACAAGTACGCATTAGAGAGTCCACATATAGAATATGTGTTTTCTTGACTTAGTTTTATGCATGTGGCTTTCCGGTTTTCTACACTTGACACTTGGTTTAGTATCACTTGTTGTTATATTTCTTGCTATCTCATAGTTTATGTATTTTGGTTCACTATATGTTATTTATGAATCCTTGCTTAATGATTATTTATGTTGTTTGTTGTTTTATGTCACTCACACCATTTATGGCTAACCCCTTTAGTTTTGGGGGTTAGGGATCATCTCTAGCCTCATATGTTGCAGGTTGTTGCTTAGAGTTGGAGGTTGGATGCTTGAGTTGGTTTTGAGATAAATTAATTTAATGGAGTTTGTGTAAATTTGTGAGAACTGTGTTGTAAATAAAAGAAAACTATGATTGAGATGTTTTTTTTTTAAATTCCGCTGTGCTATGTAAAAGTTTGTTGTAATAAAAGTTAAAAATTTTAGTGGTGTTGGTTGTGTTAAATGTTACATTGAAGTGGATGCTGGGATTGTGCCACGTATTTTCTAAGATATCATATTAGAAATTCGGGGCGCTACAGAGATTGGTATCAGAGCATGCTTCAATAGTAATAATAAACATGACATAAAAATAACCTAGGTGTGGACACTAGAGTGTGAGTGCCTAGGTGTGGACATTAAAGAGTGAGTATCACATAGAACTAAAACATGATGTTTTACCTTTGGGATACAATTGAAGTTTTGCCAAAGGATATTAATGTGAGTTTGAATTGTGTGTGATGCTCTAACTTTTCCCTCGTTTTGCAGTATTCAGAATGGTTGCACCCAGGCCCAGGAATGGTGGCAACAATGAGGATGGATCTGGTAGTTCTCGAGGAATGGGAATTGACCTTGAGGCTGAATTCGCCAAGGTGTATCAGACTCTGAATGCGCTGATGGCATTTAATTTGGCACAAACTCAGAATCAGCAGCCAAATCATGGAGCTGGACAGGGATTGGTTAACGCCGATCCTATCAAGCAGATCGAATCCTTTAAGAGGATGAGGCCGTCAGTTTTTGAGGGGCAATCTGATCCAACCGCAGCTGATGATTGGATTAGGAAGATGCAGATGATCTTCGAGGTATCGGAGACTCTGGCAGCCAGCAAGGTGAAGTTGGCTACGATGCAGCTAGAGAAGGATGCTGGTGTCTGGTGGGAGTCGCTGAAGAGGACTTTGGGAGATCAGCCGATGACTTGGGAAGCTTTTCTGGAGGAGTTCAGGGATCGCTTCTTTCCCCTAGATGTTCAGGAGAAGAAGGCGACCGAGTTCTTGAACCTTCAGCAGGGTAGCATGACCGTACGGGAGTATGAGACCAGGTTTGCTCAGCTTTCAAGGTATGCACCAGAGTTGGTCATTGATGAGGCCAAGAAGGCCGAGAAGTTTGAGTAGGGCTTGAGGCCAAACTTGAGGTTGAGGATGATCCCGTTGGGCATCAGAAGGTTCGACAAGCTGGTCAGGAGAGCAGCTATGACAGAGGAGGACATGGACCAGTTCTAGAAGAGGCAAGATACATGGAACCGGAACAAAAGGCCAGCATCAGGACAGAATGGGAAGGGATTCCCAGCGAAGCAGATCAAGTTCAGTAATCCGGTGCAGAAGGCACCTGCAACTCAGGGAGTGACTTGTTATTACTGCAAGGAGGCAGGACATTACAGGTCAGCGTGTCCGAAGTTGGCGAAGGATATTTGTTCCCAGTGTGGGCAGGCAGGACATTCTAAGCCCCATTGTCCACAATTGAGGAAGGATGGTTCAGGTGGAAGCAAATTCCAGAGGCAAGGGCGAGTATTTGCATTAACCGAGGAGGACGCGGGTAACTCGGAAGATGTAATACAGGGTATGCAAGAATTTTGATTTTTATTTTAAATTAATGTAATAAGTAAAACCTTTATTTAAGAACAATTGGAGATTGAGTATCACTCTTCTTGTAACAGGAATTGTTTTAATTAATGGAATAAAGGCAAGGATTTTATTTGATACTGGTTCATCGCATACTTTTGTATTGCCAAATTTTGCAAGGATCTTAGGTTTGGAACCTAAGTTGTTTCCAGGCAGGGTTTTGTCGGTGGCAACGCCGTCAGGTGAAGAGTTGATTACGGATCGATATTACGAGGGCTGTGATATCGAGATTGGTGGGAGGTTGTTCGGTATTGATTTGATCGAGCTGCAAGTCTTAGGAGTGGATGTCATCGTGGGCATTGATTGGATGACAATATATGATGCCACAATTGAATGCAAGCAGAAGGAGGTGTTGGTGAAAGCACCAGGTGGACCCACAGTGACTTTCCAAGGGAAGAAGAAGATTCCGAAGGTGGCTGCAATGGTATCCAAGATGGTTATTTCAGATGAAGTTAAGGGCATTCCGGTTGTCCGAGATTTTCCTAAGGTGTTCTTGGATGATTTTCCAGGATTACCGCCGCAGAGAGATGTGGAGTTTTGCATTAATGTTTAGTCGGGGAGTGCGCCGATTTCCAAGGCTCCGTACAGGATGGCACCTGTAGAGCAAGATGAAGTGAAGAAGCAAATTGAGGAGCTGTTGAGCAAAGGGCTTATTAGGCCGAGTTCTTCTCCGTGGGGAGCGCCAGTGCTGTTAGTCAAGAAGAAGGATGGGTCAATGAGGAAGTGCATTGACTATCGGGAGTTGAATAGGGTGACTATTCAGAATAAGTATCCACTGCCGCGGATTGATGATTTGTTCGATAGGCTTCGAGGAGCAGCGGTGTTTTCGAAGATTGATTTGAGGTCAGGGTATCATCAGGTTCGAGTCAAGGATGAAGATGTGAGTAAGGCAGCTTTTAGGACTCGTCATGGACTCTATGAGTTTTTGGTGATGCCATTTGGGTTGACGAATGCACCAGTAGTTTTCATGGATATGATGAATCGGGTTTTGAGGCCATTTATTGACTCCTTCGTAGTGGTTTTCATCGACGATATCTTGGTGTATTCGAAGTCGGAGGAGGAGCATTCTACGTACTTAACAGCGGTATTACAGAAATTGCAGGAGCATAGCTTGTATGCCAAGTTGTCGAAGTGTGAGTTTTGGAAGTCTGAGGTAGCTTTCCTTGGTCATATTCTTTCTAAGGAGGGAGTGGCCACTGATCCTCAGAAAGTTGAAGCAGTGAAGGATTGGCCCAGGCCAACGTCTGTGAAGGAAGTCAGGAGTTTCTTGGGTTTAGCTGGTTACTACAGAAGATTCATCCAGGGTTATTCTCAGATTGTAGTTCCTTTGACAGGCTTGACCCGGAAGAATGTGGCATTTCTATGGACTGATAAGTGTGAGGAGAGTTTCCTTGAGTTAAAGGAAAGGTTGACTACTGCACCTATCTTGGCTTTGCCACAAGCTGGGAAGGATTATGATATCTTCAGTGATGCGTCTCTCAGAGGTTTGGGTTGTGTCTTGATGCAAGAAGGCAAGGTTATTGCTTATGGTTCGAGGCAATTGCGTCCGCATGAGAAGAATTATCCGACGCATGATTTGGAGCTAGCAGCTATCATTTATGCCTTGAAGCAGTGGAGGCATTATGTTTATGGTGAGAAGGTCAACATGTACACTGACCACAAGAGCCTGAAGTACATTTATCAACAGAAGGATCTTAATCTTCGACAGAGAAGGTGGTTGGAGGTATTGGAAGACATTCGTCCTGAGATCAAGTATCATCCGGGCAAGGTGAATGTGGTAGCCGATGGACTTAGCAGGAAGAGTAGTTTATCAAGTTTGATCACTACTCGAAGTGAGTTGGCAGCAGAGATCGATCAGGCAGGTATCGAGGTGGTGCTGCAAGGTTTAGGGGCATCTTTGGCTCAGTTGAGGCTGCAGCCATCCTTGAGAGAGAGGATTGTGGAAGGTCAGAGATCAGATTCAGAGATTCAGAAGATGTTGCAACAAGTTTCAGAGGGCAGACTATCAGAGTTTCGTGTCCAAGATGGAATTCTTTGGATGGGTGAAAGGTTGTGTGTTTCGGATAATGCAAATTTGAGAGATAGTATCTTGCAGGAAGCACACAGTACCTTGTTGTCAGTTCATCCTGGAGGCACGAAGATGTAAATTCGTGGGTTTTGCTCGTTGTCGGGAATCCATTCCCGTTACTCTTGATTTTTGTTGTTCTTCATCTTCGGTTAAGGCAAGTAACTTGTACTTAAATTTATTTGTTTGATACAAGTCAAAAAAATTCACCTATAGTGTAGTTGGGTCTAGAGACAACCAAAGATTGTGTTTTCCATGATGAGTTTTGTCTCTATTGTGATAATTTGGTCATAGATGACTTATGACACCAATCTTGATAGGTGATAACCTAGGGTTTGCCCAAATCTTGATTTTTAATCATATATGTGAATAAGGGTGTGAATTTGTGTTTGGATTAAGACCCATGTGAAATAATAGGTGTGGAAATGTTAGTAACCCTAAATCATGATTTTTAGATGCTTGGTAGGTTGTATTTCATGTTTGGATGTGTTTGGATCAATATTCTTGAAGTTATGTCGTTTTTGTTTTGACGTGTGAAATCTGTATTTACTGGGTGTTCTATTTTGATTGTTGTTTTCGTCTATGCTAAAGCCAGTATCTTGAACCCCGTATAAAAGATGAAATTTAGATAATTTTGTCTATTTTCAAACCCCACTGGTTTTGCTTGATTTGGATTTCGTATGACTGAGTTATGACTGTTTTAGTACAGAGGTGTTGATCTATTCCAGATTCAGTTTTTGGGTTGATTTGTTAACAAACTATTTTCAAGAACTATTCTATACATACTATCTTGATCCAATATTTTGGTCAGTGTTTCTTTATGATATTAGGGACTACTCAGAAATTTTATAAATTTTATTGATAAGTTTTATGTGAGGTTTCATGTTCGTTTCTAAAATCTATACATGCGGTATTTTGCTCGCTGTTCAGTAAAGAACCCTATTTTCACTATGATTCCTTTTACTGTATGAAAAATATTTATGAAATGTGAAAGTTAGTAAATTTTATCTATTTTCATATCCATTTGGCAGAATTGGATTTTGATTCACTGGTTGCGAGATATCTTAGTTTTCGTACAGCAGTGTTGAGATTTCCAGATTCGCTAAACTATGTTTTCTTGATGCTTTGGTATTTTTTGATGACTTTTCTATTCTTATTAGAAAATTATGAAACTTTATATTTTGATTTAGACTTATAGGGGAATACCCCAGATTTTTCGTGGATTTATTTGATGAGTTTTGATGCTGTTTTTCTGACTGAGAATTGGTTTTCCTGATTTCTGACTGAACATGTTATCTGTTTTCAAATCGGTTTTGAGTAATGATGTTGTGAATTACGATGTAACTTATTTATATTCGCTGGATTCGTGTGGAAGTCTATTTTCCAGATCCTTAGACGGATCCAGATTTGGATGTTTTTAGTAGCAGGAATCACTGTTTTAGTACAACACTGTCTTGCTGTCCTGAATTGGAAAACTAGTTGTTTTGCCCTGTTATGTGTTATCTTGTACCTGTACTTATTTATCTTGCACCCTGAACTTGATACATGTTTATACCCTATTATTCTTGACTTGTTTCGTGACACACACATCCTGTTTGACATTAATAATAAAATAACCAAGCCGAGGTTTAATGGGAAAGATCTAGTAGTGGATAATTCAGAAACGTGTACTCGGAAGGGGCCCCGTATTTCCCATATTTGGAATTTGGTATATGATTTTGATTATTTGGAATTTGGTATATGAGTTGGATTATTTGGAATTTGGTATATGATTTGGTTAATTTGGAATTTGGTATATGATTTGGATTACTTGTCCATGATTACACTACCCTCTATGGTCCACTATGAAATCTAAAGCGACAATATTTGTTGTAGCAACCATGTTGTATGGGTGGCATGAAGTGCTACCTAGATAGTAATTCACTAAAAGACTTGAACATGATACATGAGAATTGATACATGATTATATGATACTTGACTATTGATGCATGTTACATGATTACCTATTACCTGTATACCCGTTACCTGATTATCCTGTTTACCTGTTTACTTAACACTTGATACATGCTTACCTGTTTACTTGACACTTGACACATGTTACCTGCTCCTGTTAGTATATCATGTTGCTATTTAGTTTCCCCATGTGCTTGTATCCTACATTATTTGTAACCCGCGACTTGCAATTGGCGGGTACTTTTTTTTCTCTTTTTCTCTTTCTTGCATCCGTTGAATTGCAGATTTTGGAGAACAGATTCCAGATGGTATCGGTTACATGAAGTATTAGTGCTGGATCTTGTTATTATTATTTCTTGTAGTTGCTTGAACAATAATTGTATTCATGTATTTGGATTCATTCTTGTATTTGGGCAATGTGATCCAGGATTATTTGTGTATTTCAGATCATGACTATTTGAGATTAATATATTTTATTTCAAGTATTCTTGGTGGTATTTGGTTCATGTGTGCATGTGGCTGACTTTTCTGGCTTCCGACTCTGATTATATTGTGATATGTTGTAAAGATTTCTGAACAACTTATGAATGATGAAAATCATTCGATGAGCTTTTGTCTTATACCCGTATTCCATATTATTTTTGGGAAGCGGGGTGTGACAGAAGGAGGTGAGGAATGCTCAGTGCTATGAGCGCAAGATGAAAGACCTCAAGTTGAAGCAGTTGGCGTCTAAGTCCTGTAACCAGGCTCTTCAGGCCGACCTAACTTCCCAGGCCGAAGCTAGCCTGAAGAGGGAGGGCAAGCTGAAGAAGGCAGCGGCCCTCGAGATCAAGAAGATCAAGCAGGACGGCATGGACAAGGTCATCGAGGCCTACGACGATGTTTATGCCATGGCGATCGGGCACGTCAAGTATTACCACCCCGAGTTGGAGCTTGATCATTTCCACTATGACATGAAGCTGCCCGACCACCCGCTGTCTCCCGAAGAGAGCGGTGACGAAGATGTTACTGTGGCAGAACCTGGTGTCGAAGCTTCCGCTGTCAAAGAGGTTCGCCATACTTCCAAACATTAGCTTATGTATTTTCTTTTTCCCCTCTTTCTTCTTTGCATTTTGAAATCGCCGAACGCTTACTGGCCACCGCATGTTTGTATGAAATTTTTGAGTAATGAAAAAGGGTTTTTTCACTTTTGGGCGAACCTTTTGACTTGAATTTTTGACGCATAGTCAGCTTTGTAAGATTTCGTAAAATTAGCCAAGTATATAGGGCTCAGAATGATTTTTCTTTTGCCTCTGCCAGATGGATGCGCCCTCGGGGGTCGGCCCTGGTCGTGCCGAGATGGTGCGGTTTATGGGTAAGATCATGGCATTAGAGTCCGCACTGCCTGTCACGCCCCGCTTTCCAAAAAGAATACGGAATATGGATACGTAACAAAAGCCCAGCAAATGATTTTCATTATCCATAAGCTGTTCAAAAATCTTTACAATATCTCACACAAATAATCAGAGTTGGAAGTAAAAGTATCAACCAACATGCAAAATTGAAACAAAACACCAACAGAAATTTACTTGAAACCAAATACAATATTCTCAAATAAATCAGAGTCTGGACAAAAACAAATATCCTGGGTCACATCGCCCAAATACAAATAAATATTCAATAAACCAAGTATACTTTTATTCAATGTTCAAGCACCAATAATAAAAATAATAATAAAGCATAATCTCCAGCACTAATACATCATCTCACCAATACCATCTGGCATCCTGATCTGCAATTAGTAAATTTGCAGGAGAAGGAGGAAAGAAGAAAACAAGTACCCGTCAATTGCAGGTCGCGGGTCACAAATAATGTAGGATACAAGCACATGGGAAAACTAACTAATAGCATGACAAACTAACAGTATAGTTGTTTTATGTCTAAGGCAGTGTCATATGGCAACTAGCAGTGACTAGTAACAGTAAGCTCAGTATATCAGTCAATCAGGACAACAATATAATAATATCAGTTTAACAATCTCAGTCCAACAGTCTCAGTCCAACAGTATTAGTCTAACAGTATCAGCTTTATGTTCTTACAGTTTTGTGTGTATTACTAGCTAGGTAGCACTTCATGCATCCCGGTTTTTACTACATGGTTGCTACAACAAACAGTTTCGCTTTTAGATTTTATAGTGGACCATGATGGGGCAGTGAACTCAGGATCAGTAACAGTAGTAGTAACAGTAATAGTAACAGAAACAGTAGCAGGAAATAACAGTAACAGCAATAGTAACTGTAACAGTACGGAACACTAGTTCCCTTCTAAGTACACGTTTCCATATTTTCCACTACTAGATCTTCCCTTAAGAAATCCCGGCTTGATTATTTTTATTATGGTCATCAAACAGGCATGAATGTGTACGAAATAGTGTCAAACTAACATGGTATAATCAGTATTAGGTTCAAGGAAACAAACAAACAATCATAGATGATATACAGTCACATAAACGAGCAAAACAGTGTATATTCATATTCAAGATAGCATGACAGTACAGTACTAAAACAGTGATTCTTGTCGCTACAGAAATGCAAATATGGATCCGTCAAAGGATCAGAAAAATAGACATCCACACGAATCCAACGAATTTAATTAAGTCATATAGGAATTCACAACATTTTAACTCAAAGCAGGTTCGAAAACAGAAAACATGTCCAGTCAGAAATCAGGAAAACAAATTCTCAGTCAGAAAAACAGCATTTAAAACTCATCAAATAAATCCACGAAAAAACTGGGGTATTCCCCTATATGTTTAGAATCAAAATATAAAGTTTCATAATATTCCAGTAAGAATATATCAGTCATCAAAAATACAAAAGCATTAAGAAAACGTAGTTTAGCAAATCTGAAAATCCCAACACTGCCGTACGAAAACTAATATATCTCGCAACCAGTGACACGAAATCCAATTCCGCCAAAGGTATATGAAAATAGATAGATTTTACTAACTTTCACATTTCACAAACATTTTTCATACAGTATAAGGAATCATAGTGAAAATAGGATTCTTTACAGAACAGCGAGCAAAATACAGCATGTATAGATTTTAGAAACGAGCATGAAACATCACATAAAACTCATCAATAAAATTCACCAAAACTCTGGGTAATCCCTAACTTAATAAAGAAATACTGACCAAAGTTTCAAATCAAAATAATATTTATAGAATAGTTCTTGAAAATAGTTTGTTATCAAAATTACCCAAAAACAGAATCTGGAAAAGATCGACACCACTGTACTAAAACAGCCATAACTCAGTCATACGAAATCAAAATCAAGCAAGATCAAAGGAGTTTGAAAATAGACAAAATTATCGAAAACTCATATTTTATACCTAAATCAAGATACAGACTGTAGCATAGACGAAAACAGCAAACAAAACAGAGCAGTGCCAAAATACAGATTTCATACTTCAAAACAAAAACGACATAGTTTCAAGAATATTGGTCCAAACACATCCAAACTTGAAATAAAACCTACCAAGTGTCTAAACATCATGATTTAGGGTTATTAACATGTTCACACCAAATATAACATATGGGTCTCAATCCAAACACAAATTCACACAAACATTCACATACATGATTAAAAATCAAGAATTGGGCAATTCCTAGGTCATTTCATATCAAGATTTGTGTCATGAGTCATCTATGGCCAATTTATCACAATAGAGACAAAACCCATCAAGGAAAACACAATCAAAGGTTGTCTCTAGACCCAACTACACTATAGGTGAACTTTTTGACTTGTATCAAATAAATGAATTGGAGTACAAGTTACTTGCCTTAAATTGGGGATGAAGAACGATGCAAACGCGAAGAGAAGCAAAACCCACGAACGAAATTCGCTACAAGCAACGAATCCAAGCACAACGAACAAAACTCCACACGAACGATCCTCCTTGAAGCAACGATCAAAGTGGCAAGCACCCACTTTGAGAATACCATGAAGAGAAGGGATTGATGCACACTCTTGATGATGGTGGTGGTGATGATTGTTGGCTAGGCAAACAAGGGGATGGAGTGGTCGGGTTTGGGGTGTTGATATATGGCCGGTAGGGGATGTGGGGATGCTCGGCCAGAGTGGAGGTAGCCGGAGGGGGTTGTCGGTCTGGGGAAGGCCGGCTAGGTGTGGTAGGGTGTATGCAGCCAGGAGCACAAGCAAGGATGGGGGCCGGGATTAAGGAGAGGGAGAGAGATTTAGGGTTAGGGTTTAAGGTTTAAGGATTAAGGGATTTATATATAGGAGTTTAAATGTGGGTTAATGTGTTGTGGGTATTAGTATCTAGTAATAGGTATACAAATGGGTTTTGAATTTTGGGTCAAATAACAATAGGAATGCAAATAGGATTGAGATTTTTGGCTTTGGAAATCTTATTAGGAGATAAAATAATGGGAAAAGGAAAATGCAACCAAAACACCACCATAACACCACGAAAAAGATAAAATAAACAGAACGATGCCAAAAATGAGGAAAAGATCAAAATGATGAAAAACGAGACAAAAGAGACAATCCATCAATCAAAAGAAGCTCAAAATGAAATAAAATGAATATATATTGAAAAAAAATTCAATATACGGTTCAGGAAAAATACAAGAGAGAAAAGAAAAAAAAATAAATACACCAAAAGAAAAATACAGTCGAAAATACACAAAATGAAAAATAGGGGTTACACTGCCCCGGTACCGTAAAGAGGCTCGCAAGCGAGAAGCTGGTGTCCAATATTTTAAGGATAAGTCGAAGGGACTTAGCTTGGAGTCCATTTGCTTCCCCCGTCATCTTAGTTAAGAAGGGAGATGGAAGCTGGCAATTGTGCATAGACTACAGGGCTCTCAACTCTCAGACAATCAGAGCCAAGTTCCCAATTCCCTTGATAGATGAACTTCTAGATGAGTTAAATGGCGCGAGGTACTTCTCTAAGCTTGATCTGAGGTCGGGGTATCACCAAATCAGGGTAAACGCTGAAGACATACCAAAAACGGCATTTAGAACCCATCATGGCCACTTCGAATTTGTTGTCATGCCCTTTGGGTTAACTAACGCTCCAGCTACCTTTCAAAGCCTTATGAACGATATCTTCAAGGACCATCTGCGAAAATTTGTACTCGTCTTCTTCGACGATATCTTAGTCTATAGTCCATCGTGGGAGAGTCATATTGTGCACTTGACTCACACCCTAAGAATTTTGAGCTCTTATCAACTACTTGTGAAGGCCAGCAAATGCATTTTTGGGCAAAGAGAAATTGGGTATTTGGGCCATATTATAAGTGCTAATGGCATCGCAGTTGATTCCCACAAGATTAGAGCTGTCGAGGAGTGGCCAGAACCCAAAAATGTGAAGGAATTGAGAGGATTTTGGGGGTTGACAGGGTACTATAGAAGGTTCGTAAAGGATTATGGGAGTATTGCGGCACCATTGACACAGCTGCTGCGGAAGAATTCCTTCAAGTGGTCCACATCGGCTGCACAAGCTTTCGTCGCTCTCAAACTTGCGATGACCATGACGCCCGTACTCAGAGCTCCGGACTTCACTAAAGTCTTCGTGGTGGAAACTGATGCATCTAAGGAAGGGATTGGGGCGGTATTGATGCAAGAACTTCACCCCATAGCATACTTGAGTAAGGCACTAAAAGGGAGAGCTCTTGTCTTATCGACCTATGAGAAGGAGGTCCTGGCGATTCTCCAAGCCATTAAGCAATGGAGACAATATTTGATAGGAGCGTCGTTTGTGATCAAGACTGATCAAAGAAGCATCAAACACATCTTAGAACAAAAGATCAATACTGAGATCCAAGAAAAATGGTTGTGGAAACTTTTGGGTTTCTCCTTTACTGTAGAGTACAAGAAGGGAGTTGAAAACAAAGTCGCAGATGGGTTGTCGAGAAGGCAAGGGGAACAGAGTACATGCTATGAAGTTACATTTGTGGTGTCGTAATGGTTGGGAGAGCTCAAAAGCTTAGTTGAACAAGACCCTTACTTCCAAAAGCTTGCGGAAAAGCTGCAAAATGGCTCTCTAAATCCTGATCATTATCGATTCTTTGAGGGAATCTAGTACTATCAAGGAAAGATTCTTGTTAGTCCTACGACCAGTGTGAAGAGATTAATCTTCCAAGATCACCATGCTTCATCTATTGGGGGGCACTCGGGGTTTCATAAAACCCTGCAAAGAATAAAAAGAGCCTTCGCTTGGGAGGGAATAAGTCATGATGTGAAGACAATGGTGAAGGAATGCCTGGTTTGCCAACGCAACAAGAGTGAGACGCTCCTTCCGGCAGGATTGTTGAGTCCTTCTCCCTATTCCCGATCGAATTTGGGAGGATATCCCAATGGATTTTATAGAGGGATTGCCCAAAAGTTTTGGAAAGAGCTCCATTATGGTGGTAGTGGATCGCTTGTCTAAATACGCACATTTTGTCGGAATCGCACATCCCTATACAGCCCAATCGATTGTCTAAGTATTCGTCGACAACATTTACAAGCTCCATGGAATGCCCCGCAGCATCGTAAGTGATCGCGACCAAATTTTCATTAGCAAATTCTGGAAAGAGTTCTTTGTGCAACAGGGATGCAAGCTACAACAATCCACGGCCTACCATCCCCAGAGTGATGGACAAACGGAGGTGGTTAACAAGTCCTTGGAGATGTATCTAAGATGCTTTTGTGGTCAGAAGCCGACTGAGTGGAACAAGTGGTTAGGATGGGCGGAGTTTTGGTATAACACCAACTGGCATGTATCGACGGGGCTCACACCCTTTGAGAGCGTCTACGGCAGGCCACCCCCCTCTCTACTGCGCTATACAGTGGGCACAGCTGCGTCACCTATGGTGGAAGAAGGTTTGCTTTCTCGGGATGCCATTATCACCTTGTTGAAGGACAACATTGCTGCTGCTCAAAGCAGAATGAAGTTCTTCGCTGACAAAAAGAGAACGGAGCGTGAATTTGAAATGGGAAATTTAGTCTTCCTCAAATTGCAACCGTATAAACAAGCGACGGTGCGGAATCACTTGCCCCAAAAGCTCTCTTCAAGGTACTTTGGTCCATATAGGGTAGTGGAGAGGATAGGCGCTGTTGCTTACAAGCTGGATTTGCCAACTTCAGCTTCCATTCATCCGGTGTTTCACATTTCCAAATTAAAGAGGTGCCATGGAAACCATCAACCAGCCGTTTCATCGGAGTTTCCCTCTTGGTGGATAGGTGACTATATGAAGGAGGAGCCGGAGTTGATTTTAGACCGTCGAGTCTTCAAAAAGTTCAACAGAGTAGGGATCCAGCTATTAGTTAAATGGAAAAATAGTGGGTTTAATGAAGCTTCCTGGGTTGATATAGATGACTTCAGACAGCGGTTTCCAACCTTCGAACTTGAGACAAGTTCGTCCTTAAGAGAGGGGAGTTGTCAGGGACTCCGGGGCTTCGTCGAGCATCGCGAAGGGCAGGGAAGGAGCCATCACAGCCATCGCAGGTCACGGGATGAGAAGGGTAGAGTCTGCAGTTAGAATAAATTGGGTTTGTTGAATGTATCAGCTGTATCTGCTTTGCACGCGCTGTGCGCACGTTTTTTTTTCATATATCAAATAGGCGGGAAGAGGGCGGGAGAGCGGGAGAGTGCTTATGGCACGTTTTTTCCCATTTGATGTAAAAATATCTGTAACCGTCTCTCCCCCATCGACCTATATAGGATCTTGTAATAATCCTTTTTACAATCATCAATAAAGAATCCAAAGTTTCCTCTTCACATTCTTCTTCTTCTTCCTCACCCCAAAACTCTCCAGACTCCATTAATAGCTAGGTCCAGATCCACTCGAAATGGCAACTCTGACATTTGTTTGCTGGTGATGGAACAGAAACAAATTTATGAAGGCTATCTATTGTATTTTTATTATACATCTTTTAATATATTCATATTAACTCTAATATACGTACTCACTGCAGATGTTTTACTTTCCACAAGGAGCTGATAACCTTGTATGTCTACTGCCCTGCTTTTTATTACTGCCCACCAACTGTTCGATCAAATTCCTGAGGTGAAATTGCTATCGAACTCACAGAAATAGATCATATAGAGGTATGTCTTTCTTTCTTTCAATATGGGTTTGTATCAAATTGAACTGTTTTTGGAGTTTTGTAATTGAAGTGATTATAGTTGATCTTGCTTAGGTGGATGAATGCAAAGTCGTTTGACTTCGATCTTATTGTGCATTGAAATTTTGGTTAAATCCAAAAGTCTTTGTATTTGGATTTTTCAATCGGTTTTGGAATTTTGGTTAAATCCCAAAGTCCAGAGAAATTATGAGGTGGGTTTGATCCAAAATGATGTGCATGATTGATCTCGAAAGAGATCAAAAGTCAGAGCTTGCATTTTGTTTCCAACAGTAAACTTTGTCTACTATATTGGTACTTTCTCAGTACGTTTTCACTGGAGAGTGGGATACACATGATTAAATCAATGCGTTGAAATTTATATCACTTTCATCAAATTAGTGATGAACGGTTAGATCATATGCTAGACCACCTTCGACTGTACAAATTGTGTGTGCATGTGTTCCTGAAGACACTGTGTATGTGTTGTAGTTTTCATGAAATTATCTAAATAAGATTTCTTGAGTTACTTTAACAAGACATTTTTATTTTTAATATTGTACTCGTAAATAAACTTTCTTTTTTTTACTTGAAAATTTCCTCCTTTTGTCTGACTACATACTAAATAATAATATGCTGTAAAACAAAGATCAAGATTGAATCATTGAAGTGGCTTCATCATTAATGTACTCTCTCTCCTTCTCTTACGTTTATTAGCTATTTTTTTTATAGGTAATGTTGATTTGTACGAAGTAAATAATACTACTATATTAGGTGAAACATCATATGTAATTGTTATCTTCTCCACAATTATTTAAAGAAATGCTCATGAATGGTCATTTCATTCCTTGTCTTTTTTTTTTACTTTCTATTAATATCCATCTTCTTCACTTTATCACACCTTTTGGCCGGTTTGAAATGGACACTTGTGAGGATTTTACAGACTGGTCTGATTAAACACAAACTAGTTATATATGAAGAATTTGGTTGATAGGGATTCTCTTCACCCTATTCTTTCCCTGTATATGTCATTGTTATGTTGAGATATTCTTCGTGCAAGTGTCAATGGTGAGCCTCATCTTCATCTCATCCTCATTCGTTTGTGAGCAAAAGAATCAGATGATAGTCTTTTTGGCTTGAAGCCACATAGTTCAATAGTAACTGAATTTGTAACTGTATATGTAATTATATTTATTCCGTAATTTCGTTGTCAATTTCATGCAAGTATATTTGGAGTTGGTGGAATTATCATATTCAAAGTTTTATGTAAATGATTTTTTCTGGTTGTCAATTTTAACTAGATACTTATATGGTTATGTGACAATATACTTTTAGATTCAATAAACAGGAGTTTTTTTGTTCGGAAGAACAGATTTAGTACATAAACAAACATAGCTATTCTCAATCACTGTACAATTTAAGATAACCATGTATACTCCGTTTGCAGTTATGAACTTATAATTACGTGAAACTTGAAGCAATACAATCTGTTCTTGCTAATATTGGTTAAGATATAAAAGTTTCATCAAAGACTAATTAGTGAAGTAAACATTAACTTATTTTGTAATTAATTCGATATTACAACCAACCATTAAACTTGTAGTGTAAAGATGTTTGTTCACGTACATATTTGTAGTCTAGTCTATTAATTTAATATGAGAGGTGAAGAAATATAGCGTGAAACTAAGTCTCAAGCCACATGATGTGTAATGGTTCATTCTATTCAAAAGAAATAAATTGCTATATGAAGAGCGAAGATGGAGCAATAAGTTTTGGAAAATAATGTAGTAATTTTATTTTAAAATGAATTTTAAGTAGATATTGTATAGATTTAATCATTTTCAATATTTTTTAAAAATAATATCATTTTTAATATTGGAGGAAACTAATTAAAATAGAAAATTTGTGTTCAGTGGAGTCTTCAAATATCTTTGGATCCACTTTCTTTGCCGGGAAGGGGGAAATCATAAGGTAAGAGGAGAAGCAAGAGGGTAGGGATTGAAGACACTGACCTTAGGCCAACTATTAATTATATTATTATACCAATTATAGGGGATTTACCAGTGATAGAATGCATATCCTCTTTCATTTACATGGGTAAAATGAGTTCTTGAATGTAATTTGTAATTTTTCGCTGATTTCTACGACCATAAGCTCAAATTAGGCAGATTTAATTTTGCAGAGGTTGTACTGATCCCTAAGAAAGAAGACTCCCGGCGGGTGGGAGACTTTCGCCCCATCAGTCTCCTTAACTGCTCTGTCAAGATCATTACCAAGACACTCGCTAATAAACTGGGAAAGGTGATGGATGGATTCATTAGTCACGATCAGACGGGGTTCATTAAAAGACGATGTATTCAGGACAGTATAGCCACGGCTGAAGAAACTATCCACCAATGCCACACGTCGAATGCTAAAAGCTACCTCCTGAAGCTGGATTTCAAGAAAGCTTATGATTCGGTTCAATGAGACTGTCTTCTGGAAGCGCTGGTTGGAAGTGGGTTTGGGGATAGATGGATCAGATGAATCAGATGGATCTACACATATCTTACCACCAACAGAACTGCAATCTTGATGAATGGGATATCGGGCCACCCATTTTCTTGCAAACGGGGCCTCAGACAAGGAGTTCCGCTCTCCCCCCTCCTCTTCACCATGTGGCAGACGCACTTCGGTCCATGATGGCTAACTGCAATAGAGTAGGTTGGATCTTACCAGTGGCCATGGGAGTCAATCGCCAAGATTGCTCAATCCTCCAATATGCAGATGATACTCTCCAATTTGGAATGGCAACCTTGGAGAAACAACCGTCTTCAAAGGAATACTATATAGTTTTGAGGCTTGGTCTGGCCTCAGGGTTAACTTCCACAAAAGTGCTCTCATCCCCATTGCCATGACAACAGAGGAGGCACTAGAACATGCCACGATTCTCAATTGTTCCACCGAAAGTTTCCCCATTCAGTACCTGGGGTTGCCACTAAGATCCGGAAAACTCAAAAAGATCGATTGGCTACCCATCATTGACCAGGTTGAGAACCGTCTAGCATGTTGGAAAGGTAAAGTCCTATCATTGGGAGGGAGAGTCACGCTTATTAATGCAGTCCTCTCAAATCTTCCATCCTATTATCTGTCCTTCTTTGAAATGCCGCGATGAGTGATTCAGATAATTGACTGAAATTGAAAACGGTTTTTGTGGAAAGGGACATATCCGGATAGAGGCGGCTACCACCTTATCAGATGGGAGAAAGCATGCATGAAAAAGATACACGAAGGACTAGGTATTATTGATCTTTGAGATATGAATCTTTCCCTATTGGGTAAATGGTGGTGGAAAGTTTTCCACCCCAATGGAGAAGGATGACAAGATTTTGTTCAGGGAAATCTGCATGGGAATGGAACGAAAAATTTGGGGTTCAAGATAGGCCCACATGTCTCCTGGTTCTGGAGAGGCATAGCTAAGGCCCACGATCCCTTCATTAGTGGTGTGACATCAGTTATCGGTAATGGCAGACTTACCAGATTTTGGTGGGATAAGTGATATGGTGATCACACACTTCGAGCTTTGTTCCCCGATCTATATGATCATGCTTCTCAACCACACTGCACGGTGGCCGCAACCTTGAAAAATGGTGCCTGGAAACCAGCCTTTAAACAATCGGACTCTCAACGTAGACTCAAGGTACTTCAGACCTACATCACCAATGCTGGAATAGTTACTCTAAGGGTCCAGACAGGAAATCTTGGGGACTGGAAAAGAACGGCACGTTCACCGTGCACTCCCTGTATAACTGCATTCACTTTAGGGGATGTGCCCCAAAGTGATCATGCATCATATGGAGGACGAAAGCCCAGCAGAAAATCAAAGTTTTCTTATGGCTGGTGCTGAACGATGCGATTTTGACTAGAGAAAACCTCACTAAATGCCAACCGAATGTGGATTCTTGTTGTGGGTTCTGCCACACTACCGCAGAGACTAGAGACCACCTTTTTCTACGGTGCCATAGGAGCAAAGCGGTACTCGTTGAGGTACTCAGCGCCCTGGGGACGAATCAGTATCCTACTGTGTATGAGGATCTGTGGGTAGGTTCAAAATTCGCCACTGAAAGAAGAACTATGAAAGAAGCGTGGTATATCGCTATCGTCGCAACGACCTGGGTTCTATGGCTAGACAGAAATAATCTTTATTTTTGCAGAACTCATAATAATATTTCTGGTAATTTGACTCACATTATGTATTTTATTTCATTTTGGGCGAATGTGGCCGCAGCAGGTCCCAGAGGGAGGATAGTGAGCGTATTCCAGGTTGAGGAGTTTGATGATGATTGTAGTACCCCGTATTTTTAAATACTATTTTTGAGATTAGAAAATGAATTAAAATGATTTTCTGGAGATTTAATAAATATTTTCTAAAAGATTTATCTTTTACACGTGCAAACCACTTGCAAATATTTTTTGTGTGTAAATATCCAATTTTATATTTTTAATAAATTCTCCTACTTATAATAGAGTATATTCTAAATTTTGGGATTTTTCCTAGTAAAGAAACTATTTTTATAAATACCTCGAAAGAGAGGGGTTTTTATGTAAAAAGCCGTTTGGATCTCAAATAAATAATGAAAATTCGTTTTTACTGATTTTTGGGCTTTCCATGGTTATCATTGAAATTAAAATATATTTAAATTTTATTTAGAGTCGATTTGGTAAAGATTTAAACAAATATGGTGTTTTTGCGAATATGGAATTTATGTTGGATCTTGTGCAAATATTTCCTGGAAAGTAAAAGTCAGATATTAACTCAACTGATCTCCTAGAGTTGGTGTACCCTACCAGACTTAACTCAACTGATCAATAACAAAACCATAACTGGCCAAACCACAAAATCTCAACTGCCGGTATCTAGGGTCCCACACACCCTCTAGAGACTCACAACTCAACCATCAACACAAAAATAAATCTTTCATTTTAGTCACTTCATACTAGTGTTAACTTCCTCACAAAAAGTCATTCATAATGTTTGTATATGAGTATATATATAGATAGAGGGCACAGGCACTCTTTACTAAAAAGAACTTTTGCATATATGAGATATAAAAAAAACCCCTTTTACTGAATGAAACCTGCACAGGATGTAGGAGAAAACCCTTTTTGAAATGGAGCATATGTGTATATGTGTATCTGTCAAAAGAATTCCCCTTTTACTGAAATGGAAATGTGCACAAAAGTGTATATAAATCCTCCTTACTATGATGGAGCATATGTGTGTATATATATCTGATATAGAAGAACTCTCTTTACTGAGTTGAAGCATTCACAGGATATAGAGGAAGTCCTGTTTATTGAGATGAAGCCTGTGTAAATATATGATATAGGAAGATCCCTTTTTACCGAGTGAAGTATACCCAGGATACATACAACATATAGAAATCCCTTTACTGAAATTAAGCATACACAGGATGTAGAATCCCCCCCTTACCGAAGAGAACATATGTGTATATAACTGATATAGAAGAACCCCTTTGTTGAAATGAAGTATCAGGGTATATATGTATATGATATATAGAAAAACCTTTTGCTGAGAAGTATATATAGAAAATATAGTAGAAGCTCCAAATGTAGTAACTGCAGGATATATATATATATATATATATATATATATATATATATATATATATATATATATATATATATATATATATATATATATATATGATGTATAGAAAACCTTTTACTGAGAGGAAGCATATGTATGTGATATAGAAAAAAAACCTTTTTCCTGAGTTGAAACATTTGTGTATATATAATATATATAGAAAACCCTTTCTTTTTGTTGAAATGAATGTATATGTTTACATAACTGATATTGAAGAAATCCTTTATACTGATATGAAGTAACTATGTATATATACAATATAGAAAGAAAATCCCTTTCACTGTGATGAAGCCTTTGCGTGTGTATGTATGATATCTGATACAAAGAAAAACTTTTACTGAAGTGAAGTGTGCATAAGTGTATATATAACTTTACTGAGTTGAAGTATACACATGATATAGAAGTTGGACCATATGCAGGTTATATGAAATGAACCATATGCAGGTTAGAAGATGGACTTTATTGAATTGAAAGCATATGCATATATATATATATAAGATGGCCTTCTATTGATTTTTAAGTATAAGCAGAAATTTAGCTATATGCAGGATATAGAAGTTATTCTATTGTTGAAGTAAATGCAGGTTGTAAAAAAAAAAAAAACCAAATGCAGGTTATAGGAGTTGGTCTCCAAATGCAAACACACAGATAACTACCAAACACCATACTTATGACTACTACTTAAACAAGATACTGGATGTTCATGTGAAGGTGAATTTGTTCATGTGTGCACATGCACAGCAGTGCAGTAGCAATCTGCAGCAACCTGCAGTTTAAAAAAAAGGAAACTGATACATACTAATAGGTACAGAGCTACTTTACTTGATGATTGATAAAGTGAAATTAGGGCTTTTAAAGCATCAGTTTGAACAATCAAAAACACATCAATTAGGAGTAGAAAATGTTTGGATTCAATACCATCACTAAACCAAATCAGATCTCAACCAAACTTGATAAAAAATCATCAAATCCATTTCGGCAGAGTGTATATATACGTGTACATTATCTATATATATAAGTGTCTGGGCATCAAGAATTAGTATATAGGAGTAGTGTATGGTTCAATTTAATCTTAGTATCAAAACAAATCAGATTTAACTCAAAAACTTCAAAAATTCAAAAAACTAAATCCGATTGAACACAGCCAGACCCTCATGTCCAAGGCCTTTCAAATTGTTCTTTCGATTCAAAAATTCCCTTACAAATGATTATACACATACCCCACGACTCACATCAGTTAACTCAAGAATAGAAGCAAATTTAAAATGTACTAATCATGTTCCATTCATCAAAACACTCCAACGGATCATATAGGCACACAGACACAGTTAAGATGAAGTTTTGTTCACTTTTTGCAACATTCCACATACAATCCCATTATAACAATCAAAACAACAAGTATATGAAGGAAAAAATGACCTACTCATGATTTCTATTAGGTTCTTAACGATCTTAAGTCATCATATTAGGGTTTTAATCATTAATAATGTAGTTTCAAGAAAAGATTAAACTTTTAATTCATCCACTCATTGAAATTCATTATATCTTCATACAATCATCTAACATGCTTTCTAATAGATAAAACATCACATAAAGATGCTTAGAACAATAAAAAAACAAACACAAGTTACTCACTTCAATGAAGAAATCAATCGGATTAATAAAGAATGAGAAAAAGCCATTCTTTTGCAAAATCCAAGCATTGCTTCGAAACTCTAAGAAATTAATAGTAAAAATATATTTTATTTTTGCAGAGGAGAGAGATGGCTGTAGGGGCTCTTTTATAGGCCGAGATCTGGAGTTTTTAGGATTTTACAAGTTTATGTAAACATCCCTTAGAGCATCTGTAGTCGTTTGCTATTTATCCATAATATGCATTTTTGGCTAGAAAAACCGCTGCAGTCGTTTGCTATTTATCCATATTATCGATAAATCGCTACAGTAGATTGCTATATTTGAGAATCCGTATAACTTTTATGCATATATGAGTGACGGCACATCATGTGCCGTCCCACAAAAAAAATTAATATTTTTTTCGTCGGACGACACATCATGTGCCGTCCTGCGATTTTTTTTTTTCAATTAAAATAATACCATCGCTCCCCAAATCCTCGGACGGCACATGATGTGCCGTCCGGAGAGATTTGTATTTTTAATTTTTTTTTGCAATTTTTGAAAATGTTTTTATAATTTTTTGATTTTTTTTTGCAATTTCTGAAATGTTTTTTCAATTTTTGTAATTTTTTTTGTAATAACTAAAATGTTTATGTAATTTCCAAAAATGGAAAAATGACAAAAACTTCATGTTCTGGAATGTTGGACGGCACATCATGTTCTTATGGATATTTCTATTTCTATTTATCCATATATGGATATTTTACATTGCAACGACTACAGATGCTCTTAACAATTTATTACTTTACATATATAAACCTTTCTTTATTAAAGTAGTTAAATAAGTTAAATAAATTAAAGTAAAATCAAATCTTTTTACTACTGATTTATCCAACCATCAAGCATAGCCCAGAAATTAAAAAAATTCGGATTTGTACTTAAGTGGTAATTTTGCACAAAAATCCATCTTTTTGTAATATTTGAAAATATGTCATACAAATCCAGAAAAATCAGAAATAATATCGAAAAATGAATATTAGATTTTTCTATTAATAATTTCTGACTTTTACTTTCCAAGAAAATATTTGCACAAGATCCACTTAAATTCAATATTTGCAAAAACACCATATTTGTTTAAATCTTTACCAATCAACTCTAAATAAAAATTAAATAGATTTTATTTTCAATGATGACCATGGAAAGTCCAAAAATCAATAAAAACGAATTTTCATTATTTGTTTGAGATCCAAACGGCTTTTTACATAAAAGACCCTCTCTTTCGAAGTATTTATAAAAAATAGTTTCTTTACACAGAAAAATCCCAAAATTTAGGATATACTTAATTATAAATTGAAGAATTTATTCAGAAATCTAAAAGTCGAGGCTTTCACCCAAAATATATTTGCACCTGTAAAATTGAGAAATTCATAAAATAGTCAAATAAATTCAGATAAATCTGAAAATTAAAATATCATAAATAAGTGAGGAAATCAATCATTAACCATAAAATTTTAAGAATTCAAAATTTTCCAACTTTGCACGTGTGTTGCACGTGCAAAATTGTAATTTCAAGAAAATAGTCAAAATAGTCAACTTTACCAATATAATATTATTTAGTAATGTAAAATAAATCATTTTATTTTGCGGGGTATTACACAAAATCCCCTTACAAAAGCACTCCAAGTGTTACCGCTGATTTCGGTGTGGGGGTAAACAGATAGAATTTGTGGATCCGAGGAAAACCTGAACAGCTTACTCAGCCTACTTGCTCCCGCCGCTACCTGCAAAGAAGTGCGAAACACCGGGGTTGATTCCGGCGACGCACCCTCCGACGCTCTTGTCAGTAATCAGCAAAAGATTAAGAAAGAGCTTAAGATGGTGGAGAAGTGATTAACCTGGTCTCGGTGGTAGAGGGGTTGTATTTATAGTCGCCTTTGGAATGATTTGGGGCCTAATTTCCTGCCTAACAAATAGGAGAAGAATCCTCCTATTCTGTTTTGGGAAGTTAGGCCTTGATTCTCTGGTGAGAGCTAATCAGGTTTATTGATTTGACCAAATCAGTGGCCTGATTCTCTTCTTGGTGGATTGGGCTTGTATCGGGTCGGGACCCATACCCAATTGAAGTGGATCTATTCGCGGGTGGTTGGTTCTGTGAGAAGGAGGCCCAACACCCGTTTTGGATCCATCCGTATGTGAAATTACCTTTTTGCCCCAGTGCTTCAGGATTCGTGCTCGATCTGGACGGTCCCGATTTAACCCCAATTTTAGCCATATCACGAGCCCCCCACTCCTAAAGACTGAGTGTGATCAGACTTTGAGGAGTAGTTTAGCTGTTTTAGTGGCTGATGGAGTTGTATTGGAGTCCAGACGTGGGATTTTGAATCTAGAAAGGGGGTAGTGAGGCAACTTTTGATGCCGCTGGCAGTTCTCTGGTCACATCGGGTATTCAAGAGTTTTTATCTATTTTTTCGAACTACTTGTTTAATTTTGCGACACATTTGCTAATCATTCGGGGGCCTTAATCGTACATTCTGGGCGATAATTGTTCGTTCAGGGGTTCGAAAATGTGCCCCCTAAATCTCAATTATTCTCCAGAATTTTTGGCTAATTTTCCCGAATTTTTAACAATTTTCTCGCAATTTTTAAACAAATAAAACAATTTAAATACCGATTTATGGCGTGGCTCGATCTGGGCCGTTGATCGCAGATGGGCGCGAACTTCGGAGAGATCTGACGGCTGCTGCTGCTCGGCAGCGGTTTTCTCCGTTTACCAGTTCGGGAAGGCCTTTGCTCGGCAGCCGACCGAAGGTATGGGGGTTCGGCAGCCGACCGAAGGCTTGAGTGATGTGGCGTTATCTGGGCCGTTGGATGTTGGCACGCATCTCGAGACGGGAACGGTTCCCAAGAAAACGCTATCTTGTCTTTTAGCGCACGTGGCGCAATCTGAGCCGTTCGCCATTGGGAGCGTGAATTTCTGAGAGATCCAGCGGCTGAGATAGCTCGGTGCCTTTTTTTCTCCATTTACCAGTTCGGGAAGGCCTCTGCTCGGCAGCCGACCGAAGGCAGTGTCCGGCTGCGTCGTGGCGCTATCTGTTCGGAGGCGATCTCGCTTCCAAGGGTATTAATGACGCTCGGGGTTTGTGCGGCACTCCCCTTTCCCAGGTCATTAAGAATAATTCCTTTAATTAATGCGTGGCGTTTCAACTTCCGAGGATCAGTAATGGCTGGTTCTTGGGGGCAGGCTATAAGTACTCCACTCCCTTTGTCGCTTTCGTCACAACCAAATCGAGTTCCAGACCTCGGAGGCATCTGCCCTGGGTAGCTTCTTTCTTGAGGTCCGGAGAGGTGGTCGGTCTTCTGCCTGGTTTTCCCTTCGTTCCTGACGGCCCCAAAGCGGATGTTAGGAGCGAGGGGGGACGAGGTAGTAGTGGCGGCGACCGTGGTCCGGATCCGAGGGATAAGTTACTTCGGAAGGACGGGCGGTCGCCTTGTTGTCTTGTTGTTTCCCCATTCCTCTCTGCTCCGAAAAGGTGGTGTCAGGAGTGGGGAGCAATAAGACAGTAGGGTCGACGGCAATAGTCCTGTCCCGGGGTGTGGACTTCTTCGGAAGGACGGGTGGTCGTTCTCTCACCAAGATCTTCGGCTTTCTTTGGTGGCTCCGAAGCGAGCGTCGGAGAGAGCGGAGGTCTTGGTGAGAGAGTGACGATCCATGTCCGATGCCGATCTCTTGGTCCATTTCATCATGAGTAGCAGCTCGGGCTTTTGGACCGTCCGAGCCTGTTGTTTGCAACTGTGAAGGCGCTGTGGTTGGAGCCCTTTGGCGAGCCGCGCCTTCCAGATGCAAACAACTGGCTCGGAATGGTGCGTTCTTCCCGATTCCTGAGTGTGGATGGGTTTCCTCTCATCTCTGTCTTCCTTCCGGGCTGATGGCTTTTGATATCAGCCCGGGGGAGTTAGAGATGGGGGGAGTGCCGATCAGTTCCCGCCCGGGGCCCGTAGTTGGCAGAATGCCGATTGGTGCGCGGGACCTGGGGGGGGGCGCTCGCCGAAGGCGGCGCCTCAAAACTAAATCAAAAATTTTTCCGGGTTCTTTTTAGACATAGGTGGGGCGTCCGAGGGTCCGATCGTCCGAGCGACGTGGAGCTATCTGAGCCGCCGGATGCTGACACGCATCTCGAGATGGGCGCTTTCTCCAAGAAAACACTATCTTGTTGTTTAGTGCTCTCGGCGAGATCTGGACCGTCTGATGGAGATCGAGCGCGAAAGTTGAGGGAGAAGGGAGTTTTCCCCATTTACCAGCTCGGGAAGGCACTTGCACGGATTCCGAGCGGACTCTATTGCAGCCACGTTCGGTTTGCTCGCAGCTCGGATTCAGATCCCATCTTGCCGAGCTGGTTGACTTTGTGGTGGGCCTTCGAGATGCTTCGAGAGTAGCCCAAAAGTCGCTCTGGAAGTCCAAGAGACGCCTCATTTTCACTATAAATCTTTACCCCCCTTTGACCAAGTCTTCACTTTTCACTTTTACTCTCTCTCTTCCGTATTTACTTTGCTTCGAGGTCTTTAGCTCCCTGGTGGTGTCGCTAGCTGTCGCGGTAGCGTTCCTAGTTCCGGCGAAGTTTCCGACCGTAGCTGTCACTTCAAGGTCAGTCTCTTTCCCTTCTCTCTTTAGGAAAATATGGTTAAGATTTCGGCTGAGACCCCCGCCTCGGAGCAAGCCGTTGGCCGAGGGGAGAAAGAGAAAGGAGTAATGGAGCCGAGCGAGCAGGACGTTGTTCGTCCAGATGCGGAGGGCGGAGTGGCCGAGGTGCCCCAAGAAGTCGCGGCGGAGTCCCGAAAGGGCAAAGCCGTAATTACTATAGTGGAGACGCCGAGGAGAGCGGGGGAGTTCGGTCGGCAGCCCATCGCCGTGTCGAGTGTGGGAGGAGTCCGGGATTATACTGAGGATATCTTGGAGAAGGTTACCCAAGGTACGGCTAAGCTGGTGGAGGAGAACGAGCCTAGGGAGCTGTCCGAGGTCGATCACAAGATCTCGACTCTTACCGAAGCGGACCTTCATCTGGTCCGAGAGGGCTTCCAGATCCCTCTCGAGTACGTGTTGCTCCTCCCTGGGCCGGGGTTCCGAGCCAACACTAGGTCCTCTCCGGACATATGCGTCTTTCCGGTCGACTCCCTCATTGCCGGTCTTCGCTTTCCCCTCCACCCGTTCGTGGTTGACGTCCTGGTTTGGTATGGTTTGAGTCCCGCCCAACTGATGCCGAACACATGGAGGCAAGTTGTGGCGTTCCTCCTCCGATGCCAAGAGATCGGCGCCAAGCCGACCATGTACCTCTTTCGAAGTCTCTTCCGACCTGTCCGGCCGAGAAAAGACGAACAGAGGTTTTATCTTTCGCCCCGGACGGGCGTGAAACTGATCGAGAATCCGGACTCGATCAAACACTGGAAGGACAAATACTTCCTTGTTCGGAATCTGATGCCATGGGTGATACCGACAGTTTGGGCGGACGGACTACCCAAGCGCACGAAGAAGGACGTTCCGCTGAACGCTGCAGAGACCGAGGTCCAGAAGAAGATCCTTGCTCTGCCGACGCTTAGCTGGAAGGATATCACCGAAGAGCATCTGTTCCGTGGGGGTCTCAGTCCGATCGACCCTCGTATGCTTCTGGTATTTATACTTCTTTCCGTAAAGTTTGTAAAAAATTTTCTAAGTTTTTTCATTCGACTCTTGCAGAGACCATGAAGCTCGATTACAAGGCTCTGGTGGCGAAGGGCAGGTCCGAGCAGGAGAAGAAGAAGAGGCCGTCGGCAGCGCCTCAGGACAGCCGAGCTTCGAAGAAGGCCTCGGTCGTGAAGGCAGCCGACCAACCGAAGGTTGCGGTCCTGAAGGAGGGGGAGAGTGAGGTCCTTGTCCCTCCGGCAAAGGTCGCGGTCCCCGAGCAGGGGGGGTCGTGGACCTCGATCCCTCGGCCTCGGCTGCTCCTGTTCCTACCCCGAAGGCGGACGCTCCTGGTCCGTCGAGCGGTGGGTTCGGAGTGGCTGATGCACTGTCCCTCCCAGTTCCGCCCCTCACCTCCGACGCGGAGAAGATCTTGACCGAG
>JACEHZ010000225.1:0-125000 GCA_017893485.1 Hemerocallis citrina | reverse complement strand
AAGAAATGGGCCGATGTGAAAAGGCAGCCGAGGAAATTCATTATAGGAGACGAGGTGATGGTGAAGTTACCCCAAAAGATGTTTAAGTCTACACGCCAGGTTCACAAAGGCTTGACACGAAGATATGAAGGACCGTACCAAGTAGTGGAGAAAGTTGGCACGAGATCCTACAAGGTAGCTTTGCCACCGCACCTAAAGATTCATCCAGTTTTCCATGTTAGCCTTCTCAAACCTTATAGTAGGGACGAGGAGGACCCAAGGAGGAACGAATCTCATCGAGCCCCACCAGCAAACGTGGTTTCATATGATAAGGAAGTCGATGAGATCTTAGCCGACCGAGTTGTTCGCAAGAGGGGCACGCCTAACTGGACCGAGTACTATGTGCGCTGGAAAGATCAACCCGAGAGCGAGTCTAGTTGGGAGCGAGAACAAGACCTATGGCAATTTCGCGACAAGATTGAAGAATTCAAGTCTAAGGCTTGACGAGGACGTCAAGAGCTTAGGTGGGGGAGGGTGTCACGGACAAGTTCTAGAAGCATCCAGATTGTTCAAGAGGAGTCCGGAACACTACGGAATGCCCCGGAAGGATCCAGAACGTTCTAGAGTTCTCTAGGACAATGTGGCACATTCTAGTGCGAGCTAGAACCTTGTTGGAAGAATGTACATAGTTATAGAGTATTCTAGAGAGCTCTTGTACATAGTAGAACTTTTGTATTCTAGAACATTCCCTTGGGGAGGAGAAGGATCATCCTAGCACTATAAATAGGGAGGAGCCTCATTTGCTCCAACCATCCAAGGAAAAGCATTCCAAGCCACTCTTGTAAAAGTTCTCTTAGAAGTATAAATTCTCTTCCATCTTACTTTTGCTCACTTCTCTTCAATCTCTGCATTCTTAGTCTTCAGTTTGCCTGACTTAGCCCTCGATCTGAGTAAGCTAGGTGGCACACGGCCTGACTTTTGGAAAAAGAAGTCGTCCCGTGACACTGCTCTCTCATTCAATAATTAATTAGATCTTCTCTTGCTAATTGAGTTAGAGTCTCAAATATATGGAAGGTGTCAAAGAATCCATCTTTCAGTACTCGATCTTAATAGATGATTATTGGTGACGATGGACATCTGAGAAATCTATGATATGGTTTGGATATGCCTCACGGAGACTAATAATGACATTGATTAGGAAGGGTGATAGGTATATAGCTGATATAAACATCTAATCTGTGAGGACCTATAAAGCTGACCATCGTAACTTTAGTTCGAATATTATTGAAGCAGTTGCTTGAATGCAGCAGAATGCATCACACTTCCTGTGAGTTTGAATTCCAAAAGTACTGGCAGAGGCCCAGAAAAAAGAACAAGGCTAGACCAACTTGGATTGTAGCAATTACAGAGGATTTGGTAGTTGGGGAAAAAACCGCACTCAAATGTTTCAGAAAAAGGCTGTGTTATTATCAACTGAAAGACGCGATACACCTCAATGAGAGGGCAATCGCATTCAAGGCTATCTACTAATGCAACAAGCAAAATTCAGATTAATGCTGATAAATTAGAATGATCTAGACAACAAAGAAAATACGATTAGTATAAAAAATAGTCGGTGCAGCTATAGATATAATACATTAAACAAAACCAACAAAATATTATAGCTGGAGAATCCAGCTTCTGTTCTTTCTTCCTTACTTCATCACCAAGCTGACAACAATCCAAGGCCTAAAGAAAATAGAAGCGTCAAAAACCAAACATACGAAACAACTACAAAAGATCCAAAACTAATATAACACAATAGAAATATTCACACGAAAGGGGTATTACCTCCCATATTTGTTCATCTGTGTACTCTTCAAGTGGATCAAGGTTAGTCCGCACGGTTCCTTCAAACATGGTGGGGTCTTGTGGAATAATGCTGAGTCTGGACCTCAAATCATTAAGTCCAATGGTTGTGATGTCTATGCCATCTATAATTATTCGGCCCACTGTAGAATCAACAATACGGAAAAGCGCTTGAATTAGGGTAGATTTTCAGCTCCATGTTCTTCCGACTATTCCAGTCTTTTTCCCTCCTGGAAAATTACACGTGAGACCCTTTAATACAAAGGGCATGTGTGGAGCATAGCGAACCTGAATTCATGTTACGTTTCTTACAACGAAGTATTCAACAGATAGAAATTACGTACTGTACATAGCTTAGGAAAATCTTTCAAGAGGAAAACTTCTCAAATATTTATGCGAATCTGAAGGAACTTTTACACCTAAATAAGTGCCTGTCAAGATTAAGTATGTTTAGCCAAAAACACTACTTCAAAACTGGGGTTTTGCCTTTTTCTTTTTTCTTCCAAAATACCGTTGCCCTAACCCAAAATTATCACAGTATTATCTCTTGAGAACACTTCATCCCAAGAAGAGCATTGATTATAAACCTTGATTAGTTTTTAGAGAAAACAAGCCATGAAAAATCTACAATGCACTGCATCTGTGAATCGGTAACATTTTCTCTGTAACTCTTTCGTCTAATGATTAGTCTTTTTTTCTTCGCTATACTAGGATGGGTAAAATTTTGAATTTCATGGTTATTACCAGATTTTGTGACTTGTGAGTTGTCCATCGGTTCCGACCGATTTAGTGTCATTCCGAATTTTACAGTTTTAGCTAGATTTTGTGGGTACTCCACCGATTTTGGCAGATTTTGAGAAATTTTGAATTTTACTGGTTTGGATAGACTGTGGCCAATAATTCATTGATTTCGGCTAATCTTGAGAATTTTATTGGTTTGGCTAGAATTTGTGTTTTTGCCTAATTTTGTAGGCGATAATCCACCGGTTTTGGCTAATTTCGAGAAATTCAAAATTCACTATTTTGGCTATAGTTTAAAGTTTTTGCCGATTTAAAAAATGTCTAAATTTCACTAGGTTTTGTGGGCTATTTTCAATTGTCTTTGGCTGGTTTTGAAAATTTCTAAATTCACTATAATGGCCATATTTTGTGCGCAATATTCCACCATTTTCAGCAAACTTTAAGAAATTCTAAATTTTAGCATTTTTGCTAGATTTGTAGGCCACAATTTTTGGCTGATTTTGAGCAAATGTTGTAATACCCTGCAAAATAGCTTATGGCTGTTTTTGCATAGTAATCCGTGCACGTCTGTATATTGCACATGATTACATATTTTTTTGATAATTATCAGTTTTAATTGAGAGATTTCAGACATATGAGCTGTTCTGAACCCGATGAGGTAAACTCGGAATATCTTCTCGATTAAACTGTGGATTTGTCCCGATTGTTTTGTCCAAACAATTTTTGGGAGACAAAATATAATTTCTGTAAAACATATAGATTTTAAATTTATATATTGGTCTTTTTTTTATATTTAAGTTGGTGCATAAACTAAATGTGGATTGTTTTTGTGCATTAGGGCTAAAATTAGGGTATGGTGACCTAGGGTTCTGTAACCCCTGTTTTCCTAAATACGTATTTTCTGTGTATTTTTTTTCCTGTATTTAAAATTGTTATAAATTATTATTATTATTATCAATTATTATTATTATTCTTGACTTGATTATTAAGGAAGATATTATTATTATTATTATTAGTATTATTTTCATGAACATTATTATTATTATTATTATTATTATTATTATTATTATTATTATTATTATTATTGCTACTTGATTAATTATTAAAAACCTAGTTCTATGTATTAATCACATTTGTACTCATTTCGAATAAATTCTATATTTTAATACAAATTACATCTTGTTTATAAACCCTATTTTCCCCACTGGATTTTACCCAATACCCATTAGCCCTATTGGATTTTAATTATATAAATTGGTTTATAACCTATACCCACTCTCTTATTGGGTCTACCCATCTAAACTCAAACCCAATACCATATTATAAATACCCTACTAATAACCTAAACCCTAAACCTACCTACTGTACTCATCAGCCGCAATTTGTATATTTCTCCTTACCTTTTCATCTTCCCATCTCCTATCCCGTTCTCCCTAACCCATCGTCAAGCTCCTGACCTCCCGTCCTCTATCTTGTGGCGCGCCGCCCTCGCGACCCCAGTCGCATCGCCCGACCCCCGAGCACGCCTCTCTGTGCTGCCTCCATCCCTGCACTCTCCATGCCGCAACACTCTCCTCCGTCCTCCTCCGCACCGCAGCAATAGCGACGCAGCGACACCTCATCGCGCGCGCGCCTGCAAGCGCTCAGTTCAACGTCGCCCAGATCCTCCAGCGACGCCCTCTTCGATCGCACCACGGTTCCTTGCACTGGCCGTCCTCCCGTTATCGCGACTGCCAACGTAGCGACGCCTGCACAGCCTGACGACAGCCGCCGTCGACTGGTCGGCCACTGCCGCAGTCGAGCCCGCCGCCGCACCGTCCATGGTCGAGCGTCACAGTGCAACTTTCCCCTGCGTCGCGCCCCGCCGGTACTGCAGCTCTCTCTTGCTCTCTGTTACCGTGAAGGAGAGAAGTAGAAGGAGGGAAGAAGGAGAGTGGGAGATTGAATCTGGGCCGTCCATTCGATCAGATCCTGATCTCTTGATTTCTGGCCGTCGGATCTTCATGATCTTCATCACCGTCATCAGATCTTCATTATCACCACCAGATCAGATCTCTGCCGTCCGATCTACATATTGATCATCGCGATCGTGATCGCCTCTTGATCCATCGATCGTCACCGTTGGACTTGCATTGATCATCACCATCATCATCATCTTGATCATGATCTTGATCTTGATCCTCGATCTCGGCCGTCGATTGGTTGATCAACTTGATCTCGGCTTTTGGATCGTCTCGTTCGTCCTTTGCTTGGTGAGTAAACATTTGAACCACTTTTGTTTTTATTCATCAATTGTCAATCATGATATATTTTGGTTCCCTTCTAATTCTCATATGTTTTATTTCCGATCTCGACCGTTGGATTCGCTGGATCTTCACCTTGATCTTGATCATCATCGAGATCCGTGCCCGATCGTGATTATCGTGGTCGTTTGCTCGTCGCCGCGTCGCCGGGATTTCGATCCCGTTATTCTCAATATACCGGATCTAACGTCGTCCTAAAGGCAAGTCACTTCTATCGAATATTATTTTTTTTTGTATCGTATTCGATAATTATTGTTGAAATTTCGCAAGTGGATCTTATTTTAAAATCGTAAAATATTATTGTATCAATCGTCGAGATGCCACGGATTTACACGAGCGAATCCAAGTGGTAGTCTCGACATCGTGCCATCTTTTTGCCTCTAAAGTATAGAGATGTTCATACACCATATAGTTATAGTTATTGATTATAAAAATAGGGAATTGTAGACACATTACATATCATGAAATTAAATGACAAATAGCTATAGTAGATTGTAGAAATTTGTTGATCGTTAATGTGATTGTTATTGCTAATTTGTTGAATTGTAATTATTAAAATATTAGACATCACCTATATTAATACCATGTTCACCTAAGATTGATTCGCTGCGATCAAGATTAATTAAACTGCAATTTACTATTATTAAATTTTATTTGTACCATTTTACTTAAAATGAACATATAGAGTACTATGCAGAAAATTACGCTAATCTGAACCTTAACGTGCTGTTTAGACCTAGAACACTTCATTAAAATCAGAAACACCCTGAAAGTAAATCGTAGGCCTATCTGTCTAGATGTCGATAGACACCAAAACTTTCGAATTCGGAGTTATACTGCTCCAGTTATGAACCTTTTACCACAGCTGCGCTGTAATTCCAGATTCACGTACATAACAACTTAGGCTAATGAATTAAGTGAACTATGAATCATATATGGCCAAGATAAATTCCAGATTTGTAAATAACATGTTTAGGGTGTTAAAAAGGATTTTTACTGATTTTTATAATATTTATTTACTGCCTTTATAATTAAAATTAGACAACATCTACCCCCAGCCAGAAACTAAAACCTATAAAGAACACCGAATTTCACTTAGCTACCGTCGTCGGAATATAGACTTTAAGTATGCGTTGGAACCGGGTCGGAGTCTAGTTTCTAGACCACCTGACGGATCCATAGTTGCTGTCCTGTAGCAACGGGAATGCTGATTTTGGTACAGCAACCTATTGCTGTCCAGAATTGGGATTCTATGTCTTATAATGTACAATTGTGTTTATAATGTTATATTTAGTGTATTTAATTGTATATAGTATATTGCATGATCTTTGGATTGTTTTGACACCTTCTCTAGCGTCCCTTATTAATTGCATTATTGTATGATAATTGAGTAAAGAAAGTAAATCAAGCCGGGGTTAAGGGTTGATTAAGGTAGTTGGTGACATAGTGACTGTACTCGGAAGAGGGGCCCGTGTTTCCCTAATTATCGGTCTATCGGTCTATCGGTCTATCGGTCTATCGGTCTATTGGTCATATCGGTCATCGGTTAATTGCAGATTACTGACTTCAGTATCTCGATTGATTCGATCATCGGTCATTATTGAATAATGTTCCCGGGTACATGAACTATAGAATCTACCACCTTAGTCTAAACGAAATTGATTGTATGCATGGAACCTGTAGTATGGGATGCAGTAGTACGTGCATTAGCTAGGATTAAAAATGAATAATAGACCTAAGGCTCTCATCGCATTATCATTGCATATTGTTATCTTAATGAACAGTGTTCTCATTATTATTGTCATTATTGGTATTGTTTATCGTTATTATGGTAAATCGTATTTAATGCATATTATACTGTTATCTCTTTTACACTGTTCAATTCTATTGACTTCATTGTTTATTTGAATTCATTGAAATGTCACTATTTCCATTGTTTCACTGTTTCTCCACTTGCATGTCCACGACTTGCTCTAAGGACCTTCTTTTTCCTCTTTTTAGATGAACAAGTACAGGTGTACAAGGAGAATTTGCAGAAGGGATCGGTGAGCAGTTCCTCTACGATTGGAACTGGAGCCTCTCGAGTTATTTGGTAAGTCCTTGTATTCTAGATTTGGTTATCGAATTTCATTATCGTTTATGTGATTATATTTTCTGCGTGGTTGTGATTCATTTTTCTTATATTGTTGAGTTAAGACTGGTACAGCTTATGGATGATATGAGTTGGCGTACTTATATCATTCGCTGGGCCTCAGTTATGTACCTGTATTCCCGTATTCCGGGAAGCGGGGCGTGACAGGTTCCTTGACCTAACCTAGGGTTAGGAACCCTAGCATCATGATGATCATGGCTTGATCTTGATGGAGATCCAATGGTGGAGATATTTCACCATGTGTGTATGGCCCAAGAGATAGGAAATTTCCTAGAAGCTTCAAGAAAGTTTCCAAGAAGCTTCTAACTTGTGGTGTTGGCTTCATCTCATCCACACACTCCCACTCCTCTCATCTTGGCCCACCACTCCCCCTTATTTCCGGCCAAAGCCAAAGAAACCCTAGCTCCTTCTCTTATAAGACCCCCTCCCACTCCATTCACCTCTCATTTTTCTCATCCTTGTGTTCTTCAAAAAAAAAGTAGAGAAGTAGAAAAGAAGAGAGAGTTGGAGTCTTTGAGTTGAGGTAGAGAAAAAGATTAGTAGGAGATTGAGATAACAAGCTCTACAAGCAAGGAGTAAAGGAGGAGGGCAAGCAAGCCAAGCAACAAGGAGAGATTCCCTTGCAAATCAACATGTGGGTGATACTCTAACTCTAGTTTTGGTTTCTTTTGTATATGTGAAATTTAGCATGTGAAAGTATATGGAGAAATTTTGATTTTCATGTATGTGAATGACATGCTAAGGAGAAGGTAGTGGTATGGTATGAACAACTCAATTCTATAAGCTTTTGTTTAGAAGCATGGTTGTGAGGGTAAGTTTGGGAATTTCTTTCTCCCAAACGGTTTGGAATCTTGGGCTCAAACTTTGGGGTATTGTTCTTCTATGTATGTAGAGTATCCATGATTTTTTTCATAATATTTGGATGCAATTTGATAGCCCAAACATAGGACCAAAGTCAGGACAGAGAGCAGCCGAAATTGCTGCTGCTGTGCAGAATTTGGCTATGTCTTTCCGACCTTGTAACTCGGTGTAGGGTGGTAATTATGAGCTAAATTTTTTTGTGGACACTCTTGTATGTGTCTACAACTATATTCTTAAATTTCGTAATTTTCCGAGGTCGTTTGATGCCTCGAAAAAATTGTAGAATGCGACTGGTCTGAAGGTGTTGGCTGAAGCTGACTGTGTTTTGGACTGAGGTTTAAAAGGCCATAACTCCTTGTATGTTTATTATTTTGCTATGAAATTTTGGGAGTAGCATGTGGTATGGGTCTACTTGATGAATCTCAAATTTTAGAATTTTTAGAGGTCGTTTGATAAGGTTTCAAGAATAAACCATACACAGTGGCAAGAACCCCTGCTGAAAGAGCAGTTGAGATTTTGGGCTATATTTGAGGAGTCATAACTCATTGTGTGATGTGAATCTGAATGCAAATTTTGGACACAATGAAATGGTATATGTGTAGATTAATAATCTCGGATTTCATGAGCATTGGACTTAAGGTTGATTTATTATTGAATTTCAAAGTTGGCTATGTTCAGCTATGTGTAGATTAATAATCTCAGATTTCATGAGCATTGGACTTAAGGTTGATTTATTATTGAATTTCAAAGTTTGCTATGTTCAGCCTAGTATAAGTTGACTAGTCTGTGAAGATGAGAATTTTTGGAACTATTTGTTAAAGAATTTGGGGAATTGACCAACTAGAGAATTGTAGTAGGGAGTCATAGCATTCTAACCCAATGGAAATTTTGTAATTTCAGTTCGTAGGTTGGAAGTTATGATTTTCCAAAGTTGGGATAAATTCAACCGTGTCAAGGCAGTATTTGCTAGAGGAATCAATTTTTCCCATGTTTGTGCACCTGATGGAATTTGGTGTTCTCGAGGACCTTAATGATTGAATCTGGGGACGTGTCCAACTAGGAAATTGTAGTAGACACTCCCACCTTTCCATAGAACCCGGAATCGAGTAATTCCGATGAGTGAGCAAACTTTTGTGATATCGGAAAGGTGCAGCGAGTGCGAGAAGGAACATACTACTAAGAGTATATGAGGGTTATTGGGTGTCAAGCTGATTGAATTTGAGGAAATGGTCAACTGGAGAGTTGCAGACTAGGGTCTTATCTTTCTAGAATGGAGGATATCAAGCAATTCTGAGTTGGGTGCTGGAAGTTATGGACGTTGCAAGTTTAGCAACCTATTGTCTAAATTGGCTTCAAGCTTGAGTTAACCCGAGAACTTGAGTTCCTTAAGAGATTGAGGGAGTCTTTAACTGGGGGATGGCATTGGACCTCCCTACCCTTCTAGGAAGTCTGATTGTGTTGGATTCCGAAGTGCGTAGCTTGGGTCACAGCTACTGCTATTTCTTGAACTATTTTGTTGGATGATTGATGAGGAATCCTCTGCATACCGCAGTGGGGTGATCATGAGCTATCATGTTTTTAAATATGTTTTAGCATTTTATTTGGAACTTAGACAAGTTCCTATGTTTAGTACTCATGGTGGACATGAGTGAGTTGGGAGATAGCCCGGGTCAAATTGGGTTTGGTGTCTCGATGCCTGAGTCTGTCAAGGGTCAGGAATTGATGGTTATGTGTGTGCTTACTTTCACTCAATTGTTGGGTATCATTTGGGCGCCATGGGACTACTCGCTGAGGGTCACGGGCCGGGGTTATGGGTCGATGACTTGTGAAGGTATTGGGAATCAGTGGATGTGATTCCCGTGATGATTGTTACTTTGACAGACCAGTCAGGCTCGACATTGTTTGATCGACACCGTGTATGATTTGAGTAACATGTTTTCAGTACTGCATTGATTAGGTTCCCCTTTATTATTTCGCTTGAAGACCGAATTGGTGTTAGGGGTGATTCCCTAAATCCGACTCGTTCTGAGTTACACTAGGTGGTGATACTATGGGGTTGTCTCTTCCTGTCATTAGGGATACGTGTTGTTATGCGTATCTTGCACTGTTAATTCCTGAAGTACTATGGTAAGAACGGGATGTTGATTTCCTGGCGGATAAGGGGTTTTAGACCTTCGAGGCCGTCATGTTCTATGTTGGTGGACACGAACGGATCATAATGGATCTTCTGCGCTATGGATATGCTGCGTGTATATCTGTAAGTTCATCACAGCTTTCGAGGAGGGTCCAATGTAACAATTAATGGTGACAACGGGGTAGCACCCCAAATTATGCCCTTTATTTATACCTCTTCAACCATGTCATACTATCAGGAACAGGAAGTTGATCGAATTAGAACGCATTGCATGGCAAGGGATTGAACCCTACATTCAGAAAGGCGAACTCTTTGGAAAGTATGTAGTATGGGATGCATACATTTCCATTGAAGTTGATTTTGGGAAAGTATGTAGTATGGGATGCATACGTTCCCAAACGAATCGCATTAGAGTAGGTGCATCGCGTGCATTCTTGTTTCGTGTATTAGATTAAACCATGTCCTGTTTTGGCCTGGAACGTATGTAGTATGGGATGCATGCGTATCCAGAGTTCCAAGGTTGCTTGTATTACAATAAGGCAGGTGATCAGTGCATTAGTTGTTAGACCATGGCATACACGAACACCAGAAAATTAGGATGCACGTTTTCCTTTTCATTCAAGATGGTTTGTGGTTGCCAGTTTGGAGATCGCTGTTTTCTTATTAGCACTGCATCAATAGAATTACTGACGTGCCCACTTATTTAGGTACTGGATACCGGATCGCGAGGGCAGGAGAGCCAGACCAGCAGGGCATCCAAGTGAGGTAGCAGTGTACATGCCTACCAATCGTGCGGGTGCGGAATTGTCAAGAGTCAAGAAGCAGAAGGCTCAAGCCGAGGGGCAAGTCCCAGGGAGGCAGATAAACCACTCAGTAGGATTTCGACAGCGGCCAATCGATTGCCAACCTAGAAGACAGCTGATAGCTTGCAAGAGGAGTCTGAGGGTGTTTTTGTAATCAGTTGTAATAAGTTATGTAATTTGTATTCCTTGTTCAAGGACAATTTAATATTGTAATTATTGATGTAATAACTCTGATGGCAATAAAAATGTTTAAATTTCTGTGTTATTTACTGTGTTGAGATGCATTTGAAGGCAAAGATCTTGGTGATGTCACGGATGTCCGGTAATGGGGATCCGAGGCGTTACAAATGTAAATTTCACTATTTTAACCATATAATTGGCTATAGTCCATTCTTTTCGGTCTACTTGGAGAAATTCTAAATTACGCTATTTTGGCCATATTTTGTGGTTTGTAGTCTACCAATTTCGGCCAACTTTGAGAAATTCTAAATTTAATTTGCGGTCAAATTTTGTTCATTAGTCCACCGGTTTTGAACAATTTGGTGAAATTCTGAATATCACAATTTTGGCTATATTTTGTGAACATTACCACATTTTCGGCCAATTTTGGAAAATTTTGAATTTTAGTGTTTTTGCCGGATTCTTTGGGTTATAATCCACTGATGTCGGCCGTTTTTGTGAAATTTGAATTTCACTGTTTTTGGCAAATTTTGTGGGTTATAGTCCGTTGATTTCGACCAATTTTGACAAATTATGAAATTCGCAGTTCTGGCTAGAGTTGTGACACCAAATATCGATGACAATTTCTCAATGAATCATTGTTATCTGACTATGGTCACATAGTCACTATTCAGTGCCATTTTCCTACCAAACATGATCTGATTTAATTCTCTGTATCCACAACATAAAGGATATATGTTTTTTATGAAAGAATGGAAACAAACGACTTGTACAAACATGTTCTCTATCTTTTTGTAGATTGCGAGAAATTGCACAGATGAAAATTGTAACATTTATAGAATTCTTGGGTAGAAAAATATTTAATGAATTACATGTGAAAAGTATAGCCATATGGGTATGGGTGTAAGGTATATAATGAACAAAAAAATGACAAAAGCTAGCATGCATCTTCATTGCTAGTGGGAAAAACAAGAATAAATCGTTGTGAACGTTAGCTTGCACATTTTATGCCATCTACTCATCATCATCATCATCAATCTTTCATCACAGCTTAAAACTATAGCCCAAAAAAGAAAATACAATAAACTATAAAGTATATAACGACCATGACTCATAAACTATAAAACATTTATAATAATAGTATATATTACTCAGTTAACAACTTAACATGATCTGATTTCAATATTCAAACAATTGTATCTGTTAAAAGAAAATAATCGATAAGAACAAAGTGCTCAGCTATTAGTGCAAGACAAGTAAATCTAATGCATGCATCAAGTAACAAGGAGTTTATTAAACTAATAAAGGTAGTAATAATTAGTAAAGATAGCCAAATTTACCTGAAGGTCATGAAGTTCATCTTCTCCAGTTGATGGCCAGCTACTATCTGGTCTACTCTCTTCTATAGTAAGAGGTGGTTCACTAGGAATAGATGCATACTGCAGTATCCTCTCCACCGAAATTACTTTATTTTCAAGATTGCAAAGATTCCGTATGACCCAAGCTTGTAGCGTATTTAGATTTAGTCCGTAAGTTACTGAGAGCCCGGCAATTGCTGATAGGGAAAAAAAATACAAGTATAATTGTTATAGAGCAATCTTCCTCTTAAAGTTTGCTATGTTAATTCAGGTGGATTGCAGAAAATTGCCCACAGTTTCACTTCTACTATTCTGTCCTACTCAATTGCAATTTTGTTCTGTTACTGTATATAACTTTGTAACCCCTTAAAGTTTCTTGTTGCTGCACTTTGCCTCCCAACACATTTTCAACAGAATTATCCATAGTTATCTGAAAAATATGATTTTTTCCCCCTTTAGACAAGTTTACCTCTTTCTTGACAAAGATTTCTTCAATCTTTCTCAAAACACTCCAAAAAGATTTCATCGAGTCTTGGCATTGCCTCACAACACTCCAATATTTGGATCATGTACTTCAAAGATTTCAGTCCGAAGGGAAGCAAAAATAATTTGAGATTAAAGAAAGAAAAAAATTGAAACCTATTTAGAATAAAAAGAAAAAGGAAATGAATCTTAACGGGGGCTATGAGAAAGGAACAAGGAAAGGAGGACAAGAAGGGTCCTTTTGCATTTCTAGATACGAGTATAACTAAATGGAAAAACATGCAAGAACAAGAAGCTGAAGGGGTTAAAGATGCAACAAAAATACAATAGGGTAGAGAAGTGTGAAGATAGTGAAACTTTTAAGGGATACTACTATTGCAGTTTACATGTGTTGATGGTCTTAAATAGTACTACTGAAAGACGTACTCATTACATAGCAAATAAATAACAAAAAAGGTAAAAAGAAAGAAATGGAAACTCTACATACCCGGATCAATGAGTCCTCTTGGCACTGTTATCAAGAAAATCAAAGAAAAAGCAAAAGTGAGGGATGATAGCACATCCATGCGAAAACACAACCACTCCATTGCAACAGCATTATGAAACTTAGGCCGAGAGTATTCATCGGAGAGACAGAAATTTGTGTCAACAAATCTGGATTCTTGGTTGAAACTTCGAATTGTCATCATTCCTGAAATGGTTTCAGCAAAATGTTGTATGATTGGAGCTTTGCACACCCCAACCAACCTTGCAAGTTCCCGTGCTGTATCTGTATAGTATCGCTGATGGAAAAAGATACATTAGTATGCTAATGAGCTCACAAATTATGAATTATATACAAAAAAAAAAAAAAAATGCTGAATCTCACAAATTAAAAATAAGCTCTCCATAAAAAAATTGAGTTTCTCCCACTTCCCCCACTTTCCACTTCATAACCCACATGCCAAAACAGGGTCGAAACATATTTATTAACTTTTTCCGAATATAAGATGGATACTCTTCTCTGAGCTCTCTCCCAAATATAGGGAAATTAATCCTCTCATCATTGTTGTCAGGTAGCATGTTCAGAACTTAAGAACTCTAAATCACAAGTCCCATGTCATAAGCATCGTCATGTTCTATTTGAGATGTTAAACAAGAACTTAATAGATTGTATATCAAATGAAGCACAATAAGTATAGAAACATGTATAAAATATTGAAGATATGCGGAAAAATGCAGCATGATTACATACCTAATTTACAAGTATAGATATCTCTATTCTCTAAACTACTTTAATAGGCTAAATGCAGCAATGTAAATAATGTCATCTTATTCCATAATTAATGATTTACTGTTTTTTGCCCCTCCATCTATATAATAAATTACAAAGAAAGCTATCAAGTGGCTCTCCTTCAATCTCCCATAAAACCAATGGCTCAGATTGATTCTCACAAAACATATTTTTCCGCCCAAAATTTCAAACCCCGCAATTTCAAAACCCTCTCTTTTTCCGCAAATACCCCCCTTCTCTCTCTCTTTCTCACTGTCTCTCTCTCTTTTCCCAAAACCCTATCTCCCTACTTTCTCCCCTGCCGTGACCCCGTCTCCGGCTCCTGCTCGCAACCCCCCTATCGTCCTGCCTCCACGACGCCAGCCACGACAACGCGCCCCTCTCATCCCCTTCTCCTTCCGTTCCGCCATCTCCCCTGTACAAGCTTCATCACTCCGCACCACCAATTTCACCGACCACTCCATGACGCCAGCCACGACAGCGCGCCCCTCTCCTCCCCTTCTCCTTCCGTCCACAGCAGCAACCACAGCCACAGCGCCACCCCCTCTCGGCCTGTGCCCCTCCCGACGTCACGCCGCCCGTCGCCACCGCTCCCGCCGTCCGCCATCTCCCCTGTACAAGCTTCACCGTCTCCGCACCACCAATTTCAACGACCACCGAAGCACCGAACCCCACCCAAACTTCACCTTCTTCTCGACCAGTGACTGATTTGTGCCCATTTGAGTTGATCCCGACCACCGATTTCACCGTCTCTACATTTCAGGTATTGCATTCATTTTACTTTTCGTTTTATTTTTTGAGAAATTTGATTAGGGGGTGGATGTTAAACCCTAATAGAATTTTGATTTTATTGTTAAAATTTGATGCATTTTTTAGGTTGAAAAATGCAGACCCAGTTCAGTATGCAGAGATTTGCTCAAAGAAGGGGGGGAAATTTTAGGTCAAAAGAGTGGTAGGCTGGCATTGGTTGCAGAAGGTGAGAGGGAAGAAGTTTATACTGAGAAGCATTATGCGCTATTGGGAAGTTGCGAGACAAGCTGGGAACTTTTTGTGGATGGGTATGATAGGCAAGGAAAGCGTGTTTACGATCAAGTTTAAGGGAAGACATGCCATCAGTGCAGGTTGATCTCACTCTTTTTTGTTTATTTTCTGTTTATTGTTCGTTCTACTTCCCTTTGGTGCTTTGTGATTTGTGATTGGAATTTGGCACTAACTCATAAGTAGATACTTGGTTTTGTGCTTTAAAAGATTTGGCCGGTAATAATTTGATTCTTTATGTATTGTACAGTTACTACAATGTAGTGCAATGGGATATCCTGAGTTGTGTTGATAGACTTCCTATTTGGACAAATATATAGTGTCTAATTTAGATTAAGATATTTTTTTGTTAAAGCTATTATCCCTTCTGGAACTCGCTGTTTTTGATATTGTTTTGCAACTGCGTCAACCCAACTTTCACCTCAGCACAGATTTTAGGATTGTAAGTGTTATTCGAAATTGATACTATTTTCCATCTAATTTTGCATCTAATTTTAGGATTGTATCTGTTTAGGGTTGCAGATTTTAAATTTTTTAGTATTCCCTATAAAAGTATTCGCGAGGGTTGATGCTAATATTTGTTGTTCTAAACATCCTTCTCATTTGTGATCAGCGTCAGTCAAAACCGAATAGGAACATTGTCTGGCTACCTTTAGACAATGACTTTTTCTGGTTTAAGAACCCAAAAACCTCAATCGAACTGAATAAAAAACCCACCTTACGGAGGACCAATGCTCCTATTCGGTTCGTCTCCTATCCCAAAGTCCAAATAACATTTCCAGGTTACTAAGTGCTATTTGTTCTCTACAATAAACCAGATATCTAATATGGTCGAATCAATAAAAATAATTCAAAAGACTCCATGCTCGAGTTGACTCTCCCACACATTTTCTTCCAACTAGAAAACGTGTGGGTCATTATTGTTCACAATTTTGATCGGGTTTACAAATGGTATCATTATAGTTTGAGTTGAAGTAGTAATAGGTGAAAATGATCTTAGAATCAACTTAACATATTCTATTGACAAATGACGACTTTTGTATATGCCAGTTTGTGGATTAAAGGTTGGTAGACATTTCTCTATATATTACTTTTTAATTATATTTGTTATCAATTATTCATTCAAATTTCTACTCAACCTCTTATAGTTTATTCATTCAAATTATATTTGTTGGTTTCAGATTATAGAGGGGCATGGTGAGATGGAGAATGAGATTGCAAGCATGATGAGGAGGGGCGGGCTCGGATCGAAGAATTGTTTAGGAATGATGAGGGGAGAATGAGATTGCAAGCTTACACACATTTGAGGAATTTCAAGTATATAAAGTCAATGTTGGAAGGGGTTGGCTGGTAGAGGGGTGGATGGGATACAGGATACTGATGGATATGGGGATGTCGTCGGTGCAGGTAGTGATGTTATTTTGGTAGTGCACGAAATCTGTTTGATGAATTGCTTGAGTTGTTTTTGTGTTTGGAATGGGTAGGTGAATATGCAGAGAGAGAGTTCAGTGTTCTTGGTGATGGACGGCTGGATATGCATATGAACCTGCAGGTAAGAACATGTGAAATGCATGTTTATTAAGTATCTGGCCATAGCAAATATTTATTTGTTACGCAAATTTTTTGATGTTTTGCAACTTAACTCTATATGTACAAATTGTTCATGTTATCTGTTACAAATTAATGTGAGTCTACTGGCCCCAAATCTGACTTGGGGGTGTGGAATCTTCATTTTGTAGTTACTTTATTACCTCATGTCTACATAAATAGCCGAAACAAGATATGACGAGAGCAATGTGAGCACCCGCACCCTCACATGCACGCACGCACACACACATTAATGCGCTACTAATGCGAAGTGAAATCGATCACTGAAGCATTATGTTTGTACATTATGTTCTACCATTTTTTGCTTAAGCAAAAGTAATGCATATAAAAAGATTGACCATTTACTTTGTGAAAACTTGAAATGTTCTTTTTCTTTCATATTGCATTTTCTCGAGTTTATATTTTATAGTTAAGTATCTTTTCTCTAATTCCTACTTCTTTATTCCTCTTAAGCAGGACTTCGATGGATTGTTGGTAACAACCTCCCAATTCAATTTTTGTCTGCTGATCAGGTATTTTGTACATTACCTTCTACCTTTTTTTGTTAATATGCATGCTTATTTCGACATGTTACCTATTACCTGAGCAAAGTAGACCAAAGTTGAAATTTAGACTTCTGGACTGTAGCGTCATTTACCTCCAACTTCACCTTTTTGTTCTGGTTAAGACCACCAGAAAAAGGGCCAAGTTTGGAACAGATGAGAATTAGCAAGTTTATTCTACTTCTTTCCTTTGTATTTGATGTCAAAAATGGTACTCCATCATAATTTGGGTACACGCACTTGGTACTCGAAATTGATAATGTTTTCCATCTAATTTATGCATCTAATTTTAGGATTGATTGTTTGTAAGTGTTATGCAAAATTGATACTGTTTTCCATCTAATTTTAGGATTGTATCTGTTTAGGGTTGCAGATTTTAAATTTTGTAGGATTGTATCTGTTAGATTGATACTCACGAGGGTTGATTTTAGGATTGTATTCACGAGGGTTGATGCTAATATTTGTTGTTCTAAACGTCCTTCCATATTATAGTAAAACTGAATGTTTTTTGTTCGGTGTTGCCAATAGTTTTGAACATCGCTTGATAAGGTTTTTTGTTCGGTGCTGCCAATAGTCGCTTGATAAGTACCTTTAGATTTAAAATAACTAAATAATCTTCTTTTCTTTATGTTTGGTGTTGCCCATATTTATAAGGATTGTCATATTGTGCAATGTTGATTTAGTTTTTAAGTTATCTTTTAAATATAATTTAGCACATAAGTCATTGGCTGTATAAACCACCTTAAACCACCTGAAGTCTATTTGGCTGTATAAACCACCATCGGTCTTTTTATTTATTTATTTTTAAAATTTTTTTAAGGGTTTCCCAAGGTCAGCATATAATAAACACACATAATAAACACTATTCAAAGATGAGTTTCGCCTTCTCATTCCTGATCACCGTCAGTCAAAACCGAATAGGAACATTGTCTGGCTACCTTTAGACAATGACTTTGTCTGGTTTAAGAACCCAAAAACCTCAATCGAATTGAATAAAAAGCCCACCTTACGGAGGACCAATGCTCCTATTCGGTTCGTCTCCTATCCCAAAGTCCAAATAACATTTCCAGGTTACTAAGTGCTATTTGTTCTCGACAATAAATCAAAAATCTAATATGGTCGAATCAATAAAAATAATCCAAAAGACTCTCCATGCTCGAGTTGACTCTCCCACACATCTTCTTCCAACTAGAAAACGTGTGGGTCATTATTGTTCACAATTTGGATCTGGTTTAAAAATGGTTTCATTATAGTTTGAGTTGAAGTAGTAATAGGTGAAAATGATCTTAAATCAACTTAACATTTTCTATTGACAAATGACGACTTTTGTATATGCCAGTTTGTGAATTAAAGGTTGGTAGACATTTCTCTATATATTACTTTTTAATTATATTTGTTATCACTTATTCATTCAAATTTCAACTCAACCTCTTTTAGTTTATTCTCATTATAAATGTGGTACCACAGCTTCATATTAAAACTAAAATTCTCCTACATTCGCTTCTCACTAGGAGGTGCTTTCAGTGCTCTGTCTTATTTTAATCTACTTTGATGATGGCAATTGTTAAACTCTTACAAAAAATTGAAGCTCAGGAATACCAAAAGGAGATTGAACAATAACTACAAGAGTACTCATCAAGCAGGTCATTAGTAACAACTATAATGGATTCTAATAAAAAGTTGGTTAACTAATTGCAATGAAGTACTCCAAATTCATGGTTACAATCAGAGAAAGACTGGAGTACCAAACAAAACAAGACAATAATTTATGGGGCCATAAATCTAAGGAAGATTCAACTAGAGTATAACCATGCATTTGCTTCAACATGAGTATGACAGGAAAAGATTTCCAATAGGCACTAGATTATGTTCTTATTGAAGTTTTAACGCGCATTATGTTCTTATTGAAGTTTTTAGAGGAAAAGATAAATTGTAGAAGTAAATGTTTCAGGGAGTATCCAAATCTTTTAAACAGACATCTAGATGGGTTTATGAATAATACAGATCCCAAAGCTACATTAGAAGAAATCAATAATTGAAATTTTTTTTGATGGTGTATGGGAAAAAAGATTATATTGTTTTTTGCAAAGAATTTTAGGATCAAAATATTAACCAATACAATTCCAAGGGACAATCTGATAAATAGAATGCAAGGATATTACAAAAGCACATTCTTCATATGAACATTAATAGAAAAATGAGTGACATAACCAAACTGTCTGTGCCTGCTGGCCAAGAAAAATTTTGGTTAATCATTATATTATTTCCCCCCCCCCCCCCCCCCGATCTTAGGTATCAATGAGTGAGTCAAAGCTCAAATTAGTGAGTTTCTATCCCAGGGAAGACCACCATCAATTGTGTGATACGAAAACGGATTGCATTTGTTGTGCCCAGTCAAGGATAACTCCAAACCATAGACTATATCATCCCGAGGCATCGAGTTCGTTGTCAATAAGATATACACACTTGGTAAGTAGAGACCAACCAATAATGTAAACATTTTGATACAGTTCTTAATAATGTAAACATTTTGATACACCATTCTCTTTTCTTTTTTTTTTTTTTTGATTTTAACTGGGTATCCATCCCCCTCTATGGTTCAGACTAATCCCAGTCCCGTGGCTAGGTTTTGCGCAGGCCCATCTATAGCCCACGGCCACTGGCCATCACAAAGTGTTTACCATAGGGTTCGAACCGAGGACCTTTGGAGGAGCACACTCCAAATCCCACCGCTCTAACCACTAGGCCACCATGCGATGGTTGATACACCATTCTCTTTGAACACTGCATTTATAGCTATCACCACCATTAGCACCCTAAAACTCTTCTCTCTTCTTCTCATCAATGCCTGCACTATCGCCACCCTATTCACCAATGCATTTCTTCCCAAACCTCCAATCACTCCGTTCTATCTTCAACAAGGTCGTTGCCACCACCACCACTACCACCAACAAGCCATTCCTTCGCCAACACCCACCGCAGGCATGGTAACTCTGCATCCATAATCTTAACCAGGAATAAAGTTTAGGGAAGCTCAATGTTAACTCTGAAAGAACTACACGAGCGTATATGACAATACTGAAGAGAACAGGTCCGTTACCAATCATTGAAATTTTGATGAAAGACATAACTCCAACATAATCCATAGGTTCATAAATTATGAATCAGATATCCGCAAATGAAGGTTATTAACACTTTTGTCGCTGAAAATATATATTCAATAGTCAGTACATAGTGAGCGAGTATAGTGCAATTAGGAGTTGTCAGATAACTCTCTAAGACGAGTACATGATCCATTTTGAAGTGTCGGTTCAAGTAGAGATTGTTGCTCTTGCACATTTTTTTAGATTCTTATCATCATTAAAAATCTTTGAAATAATTTCATAATCCTATTTTTTTCTAATGTTTGAGCTGAATAACATAATCTAAAGTTCTAAAGTATGCATCAATTCCTTCTCTGAAGAAGAATTATAGCTCTAAAGTTCCAATATCGGAAATAATTCAAATATGTACGAAGTTTGGAAGAGATGATTCTAAAAAGGACTTGGCATATCTCAGCAAGAATTTAGTTTAACTTTTGACACTAATCTTTCAATGTGCTGCCCTAGAATAGGATTTCAATGTGCTGCCCTAGAATTTAGTGTAATGATAACTCATAAATAGGATTTCAATGTGCTTGAGTTAATAGGTCAGTCTACAATTATAGTCGAGCAATAAATTGCATTCTATTTTGTTGGTGGTCAATGTTGCCATTTTAATTATGGGTAGTTTGTTTGAGGTTGGATTTTAATGGATTTATGGTCATGTTAGTTTTTAAGATTGATAATAAATCTTCTGTTTGATCTTCAAAGCACAAAAAAAAGAAGGATTTCTTTGCCCCCCTAAATTCAACTTAATATTTATTTTCTACATTTTGCTTTATTATGGAAGAGTTCTGACTAGGTTTGATGAAATTCTACCCGTTTCACATTATTTGCCTTCTTCAAGAGTTTTTCATGTCATAGCTTAGATGAATAGTGAAGATCATTTTTTTTCCACTTTCCAATTTGGACCATTTTTCTACCTTAATAGTGAAGGAAATTCTGTATCATTTGTATTTTATTTTTTGCAGCTATTTGGGATTTTGGTAGTTTTACCATTTTGTCCATAAATTGGCAATAACGAGCTTTTCATATGCAGTTTGCAGGAAGTTGATTGTTGGAGGTTGATTGTTGTCCAATTTGTAACATTGATCTTGGTTGTGATCCATTGATCCAATAGAGAAGCTCAGGTTAGTTTCTTCCCTTCATTATTTCCTATATTTTTTTGTTTACTGTAGTTCCTAATCTTGGGGTTGCAATAAGGTAAATTGATATTTACTACAACTACACTCTATGTTTGCCGTTAATTGCCGCTAATTTAATACTTCTTTTTTTTTTGCCAGATTGTCGTCTACACTCAGAACCATTACGTACATATTGACAGTTTAACTTTTGGTAGGGTGATGAAGAACATGTTGGGTTGAAACCATTGAGTTAAAAGACATTGTCCTGTTTGAAAGGTATTGGTTTCAAAACTCTTACTATTTGTTTATTTAATTATCATGGTTTTGATTGATTATTGAAAAACTCTTACTGTTTGTTTAGGCTCACTGTTTGGTCCCATATTGAAGACTCGAAGCATTGTGTTTTCCTGCAACCCTGTATTTTTTTTTGGTAATTCGGTTGGTTAGTGTATATTTTGATGGAGGATGTAATAGTTGTAATATTTATTATTTTGGGAGATGATGTAAGTATCTGTATATGATGATGATATAATATAGTTATGTTAATACCCGTACCCGCAAAGTTGTGGAGTATTGGGTTCTGTATTTGGTTTTTCAAAGGTTTTTCAAAGGTATTTCTAAAAATCCATTATGTTTTCCAACGAAATTTTGGTTTTTATTTTGTATCTTGCAACATATTATGATTTTTTCCTCCAAAGCCTTGTATATATGATGCCTGTGTGATGTTGTTTGGTTTGGCCTGGGGAGGATTGATATTGCCTGCCTGTGATGTTATATTATTAATTGTTAGCAGAATTCCGTAAGGAATTGCTGCAAAAGGGCTAATATTTTAGGGGGGACCCTGTCGAAATTTTTATTAAAATTTCAAAATTTCTATTACGTTTTCAAACGAAATCTTGGTTTTTATTTTGTATCTTGAGTCCTTTGAAGATTTTTCCCCCCCTGAGCCCTATATATATGATGTCTGTATGATGTTGCTTGGATTGGCCTGGGAAGGATTCATATTGATTGCCTGTGATGTTATTTTTTTAATTGTAAGCAGAATTCCGTAAGGAATTGCTGTAAAATGGCTAATATTTAAGGGGAGATTCTGTCGAAATTTTTACTACAATTTCTAAAAAACTATTATGTTTTCAAACAAAATCTTTATTTTTATTTAGTATTTTGGCTAATATGAAAATTTTAGGGGATGATTAATATTAACTGCCAGTGAAATTTTATGGGAGACTGTCGAAATTTTTTCTAAACAACTTAATTAATTAATCATTCTTCGCGATGACGTGCCATAGGCACGTGTCCACGGGCATACCTAGTTTATACATAAATAATCCCTCTTTTAAAATGGTTAGATAATAATTAAAAAACAGAACACGGAGAACTCATACTAACTACTTCAATATGCCAAAATGAAACTAAGCACAACACCATTAGAGAAACAAATATACGGATATACCTGATACCAGATGCAGATGGAAATTACAGGAATAAAGATGACAAAAACTTGCCATGCAACTTGCGGACATGACTGCAATGATACCTATGAGCTGGATGACAGAAAAAGCAAATGAAGTAATTTGGTGAGCAAAATTTGTATCTATTTCACGTTGATCAGTTGATGCCTGCAGTAAAAGAAAATTTGTTACGCATATAAACATTGTTTCATAAGGAAAGGAAATGATTGAGCTTCTCTTACTCTGTTGAAGATACGCCCACTAGGAGTGGAATCAAAGAATGACATGGGAGCGCGAAAGATGAATGTGTGCATCTTATCAAACAGAGTAGTAGCAGTCTTATATCCAGCTGTTGCAGTAAGCAAAGATCTTGCTAGAACACAAAAGAAGCTTCCCAGTGCTAATACAACATAGACGTAGATAAGTGTGAACCCAGCTACTGGAGGTTTTATGTCTTTCGACACTGGCGCTGCCCATGCCATCCAGTAATTGCTACCAATTTGAAGAATTTGAAAGAGTATTTGGGCCAACAATATCAAAGGCACAAGAGAACCATTATATGCTGTTGTAATGTATCGCCAGTAGACCCAAAATCCAACTCTGCCTTTCTCCCTTTCTTCTTCTTGAACTAGTTCACCCTTTTGTATACCGATCTCATCAACCTTGCCATTTTCTTTAGATTTGGCACCCTCTTTATGTGCAGGCTTTTGGCTAGTTTCTGTATCATTTGCAGTCGTAGGAAGATCCATAGAGTCAAGTGAAGCCAAAGCATCTTCATGAGCACCAACCAGTTCCATGAAGTCAGTTCCGGCAGTAAGTATGTCATTGTATTTACCCGCTCGCATAATTTTTCCGTCTTTCATAACCTTGTAAAGAACGGCTTTCATACAACTATAATACAATCGAAAAACTATGAACTTGAAAATAAAATGAATGACTCACAAGTATAAGGTCAGCTGAAGGCAGAAACTCGACTTGATGGGTGACATATAAGACTGTCTTTGAAGATAAAAGTTTAATCAAGCATTCCTGCAAATTGCACGAGTAGAAGTAATTCAGTACAGATGAAGTCAACAACCTGAAAATAATACCTTAAAGAGATGAGATCACGTATGGGCATCAACCGCACTAAACGGATCATCAAATAGAAAGATATCGGCATCTTGGTATAGAGCACGAGCAATCTGGATTCGCTGCTTCTGCCCTCCACTCAAGTTGATACCTCTTTCCCCTATTACCGTCTCGTCCCCAAAAGGAAGAATCTCTAAATCCTTCTTTAAAGAGCATGCTTCAAGAACATTCTCATACTTTTCTCTATCCATTTCCATGCCAAACAGTATGTTATCTTGAATCTATCCACTTTGTATCCAAGGTGATTGAGCAACATATGCCGTAGTTCCACACAACTTCACAGTTCCAGAAATCTTCAGCATTTCACCTAATATGCATGATGACAAGCTTGACTTACCAGAACCGACAGTCCCGCAAACTGCAACTCTCATACCTTTTAACACTTGAAAGTTTATATCTCTCAATGTAGGAGTTGCTGAAGATTGATCCCAAGAGTAATTAGTATCACTTGCTTCGATGGCAACATCTGAGCTGCCCCTAGGAAGCTTTTACACCACGTCAGGAGGCAAGTCCTCGAGGGTAAGGAATGCTGATATCCGATCAAGAGAAACCTTGGTTTGAATGGTCATTGAAATTAAATCAGGAAGAGTGTAGATAGGCTCTTGTAAAACCCTAATAGTTGCAAGGGCCGACAAGAGTTTCCCTGATTCTAAGGGTATACCCATTAGCATGCAAGCTCCAAATGTAACCACAGCGACAAAAGTAGGTGCACCCCAAAAGGCTAAATCTATCATTGCAGATGTGTAAACATATTTCCTCAACCAATCTGTCTCCTTTTTCCTTAATTCCAGTATCATTGACAATAACTTCATTTCCCAAGCCTGAAGCTTCAGAATTCTCATGTTCCTCAAAATTTCGGAAGTGGACTTCATCCTTGTATCTTTTGCTTCCATCAACTTCTCCTGGTACTTCTCTTGCATTTTCCCCAAGGGAAAATTGGCTAACATAACAAGTACTGTAGCAGCTAAAGCAGCCAAAGAAGCTAGGCCTAAACTAGCATACAAAATACCTAGAGCTAGCCCAACTTGAATTGGAACCATCCATAAATCATGCATGTACCAACTGAAGAGCCCAACCCTCTCGGCATCGACACTCATCAAGTTAATGATCTCTCCACTAGTTCGGCCTTGTTTGGAATGGCTTGAAAGGGTAAGGCCCTTTTGATAAATCATCGCGACAAGGGATGCCCTGAGCCTAACCCCAGCCTGATTTATTCTAAAAAACCGATGCCTTTGCGTAATGCATTCAACTGTCTTTGCTACTATGAAAGCCATGACCAAGATAACCCCTTCATTCGCAAACGTCTGCTTGCCATTAAGGTACTGAACAAAGAAAGCAATAAGGTAAGGGCCAACGTAGGTAGCTAGTGTATACAACAGGGCATATGCAGCTGTTAACATGACTTGCTTCCATATGGAATACACTAGCGACTTCGCCATCTTGAATGTCGTGATTCTACTGACAGAACCGTCACCACTACCCACATACGACTTGAGTTTGTTTCTAAATTTGGGGAACACACCATTGACACTATCTCTATGATCCAACTGAAGCACATCCTTAAGGTCTAATATCTTCTTATGCCCCACAGACAGCAAAGGACCCATCCAAGAAAATGTGAGAATGCTGAAGAACCCAGCACTCTCGAAAAGTGATACACTCCTCCCTTCATCAACAACAACACTCTCACCATTCAAAAGAGGTTCACTAAGCACACCACCACCTTCTTCTTCCTCCCCACTCCCCATACCGAAAACTGCAGCCAAATTAACAACCACCCCGAAAACACAAGACCCCAAATCCAAAACCCACAAATGGGTCTTCATAACCCCCATTCCCCTATACCAAACATAGTCCACAACAAGGAATGAACAAGACACAAACAACAAGAGACCCCACCATACCCTAACAAAGCAGGGAACTTTCTGACTTCCTGATTGATGCAACACAAAACCCAGATAGAAAAACAACACAACCCACACAAAGCCTCTCGTCCCCAAATCCAACAGGGTAACAGCCCCATCAGTGGACCAATACCCATGAACAATCCAGAAATAGTAATGCACTGATAAACCGAAATAAAACAGTCCCACAACAAGGGAGGCCAAAATGGTTGGCTTTTTGTAAATGGTTCTTCTCAACCCATGTTTTGGGTTGCTGTTGGTGTCATGATTGGAACTTTTGAAGAGATAGGCAATGGAAATGGTGAGAAAGAGGAGGAGGTGGAATGAGAAGGAGAGCCCATGAAGGGTGATGGGTTTGAAGGGGAGGCCATGCATTTGAAACAAGGAAGGTGGGAGAAATGCATACCAGTTGTGAGGGATGCCATTAAATGGTGGGTTCTTGTTATCTGGTTGATTTTTTCTAAGTATAGTTTTTTGAGTTGCAAGAGAATGGAGGATGGGGGATATAAATATGAGGTGGGTATGTGGGTATGTGGGGAATTTTTGTGTGGTCAAAGTCTGCTACTTAGTGACCAAGGGAGTGTGATATTTTAGTTGAAACCCTAACTTGAATAAGAATTTTTTTTTTTGGTATCATATGAAGTTGTTTATAAGATGTTAATCGTTGGTTATATAATGCAGAATTGTGTGTATCTGTATGCGTCTTTTTGTCTGTTATATAATGAGAGATGGTTGGGCTTGCACATGGAATTTCCGGGGCTTTTAAAGAGTTGAGATTGATAATAAGTATATGATTTTTAAAACAATAAATTAGGTGTCCATTGAGTGTAATTGTTATACTTCGCCACATGGGAAAAATTAGGTTCTCTGATGATAGAATATGGTCAAATCTCTAATATTATAATGGAATAGTTTGAGTTGTTATTTGTGGATCAACAAATTTGTGCATCATTCGTGCATAACTAATATAAATGAGGTATCAAGTTCGAGGCCCAACTACGTTGGAATTTTTACTTTAATTTTTTTTTTATTAAGACGTGCATCGCATGTGAAAATTCCTAGTTCTATTTAATTGTCAGAATCTTGGTTTCGATTAGTTCTGGATCTAGCCATTACTGGAGAAAGAAGAGTTTGAGGTTGAGGAGAAGGGGATCGGAGGAGAAGAAGATCAGAGATCAGAGAAGAAACCAGAAATTTCTATTACTTCCAAAGTAAACAAATTACAACTTGGATTTATACAGTCAGAGATGGGAGGTTACGCTACAGGACAAACATACAAAAAGAGCACGTGCCCCGCACACTCACTACCTGCACTAAAACTATTTAAACTGAAAAGTGCACATTGCACGTAAAAGACGGATACAAGGAAATAAACTGATACTAGCATATACTCAGGGAACTACAGTAACAGCCAAGTGAGCAATGGAATGCTGGATACTCTGATGAACCTCCGGTAGCTTCAAGGTCACGGTGGCGTCCCTAACATTAATCTCAGTGTTTGTCATGTTTTTATCAACCACTTCAATTCTAGAGCATACTCATACCCTAGGTATTATCTACATACATATACATCAATTATAGAGCATTCATCTTGGTTGATGGAAGGACAGAACACTATAACCTTCACATATATATTCGAGTCTTCGTATGCAACCCTAGTTCCCATATATCCCTACACACTTGTATTCATTGTATTTCAGAATATTTGTTATGTAATTTTTTGGCTGGAAGTTTATTATTTTGTTATATATAACTATATATTGTATAGCTTGTACTTCGACTTATTTGTTATATGATATAAAATTGTCACGACAAAATTATATTTGCGTTTATTTTTTTACCTTTAATTGTCTTCTATATAATTGTTTTTATTTTATTGTGTTCATTTACTTCAAATAAGTGGAGAAAAAATAATTAAAGGTGAAAAAAATCCAACTTACACATTAACCCAATCCAACCCGTCAAAATCTGATACCCGTCTAACCGAACCGAACCGAAAATCTTCAGGTGTGGATTTGAGTTTGTAAATAAAAAACCCAATGGGTTTGGGAAAAAAAGACAAGCAGAGTAAAAAAATTGTTGAAAACTCGTCCGACCCGACCGCTCATACCCCCCCTACTTGGACATATCGCTTGTTGTTAATTGAGAGTCACGTCATACCTTCTATATTTGGGGTGACAAAATATTGCTCCTGCTCACTTGACTACTGAAAATTAACATTAAGTATATTATTCTAAATAGATGGACACTAAAATAGGATCATATACTTACGCGATTGTTAGATAATTAATACAAATAAACTTCAGTTTTCAATACATGTACCCCATTATCTGAAAGTGTTTGATAACTTTTTTAAATCACTTTTACCAAATTTTTGGAGATTAGAATATCTACTACATTCAGATCGGAAAACAGTACAACAGAGGAGAGTGTGGCAGGGAGGAGGAAAATGGCGATGGCGAAAATAACGCCGACTCCGATCATGGCAGAGCTCGAAAGGAGATATAAGAATTGTGTCTTGGTGAAAGCGCACACCGGCCATCCGACTAGCGCTGACATTAACGATCTTCTTAAGGCGACCACAACGCCATCTCTAAAATGGAAATGGGAGGTGACGGTGACTTCGGCGAATAATTTTTTAATCCAATGCAATGAAGAGGATCACGTGGCGGAGCTGCTCTTAATGAAAGGATTGGAGGGTAGGGGAATTGACGGCATGGAATTCTATGTGACATTCAGGAGATGGTCAAGAGAAGAAGGGGCATTGAAGGTCCAATCACTATTTTCCGTATGGATTCGGCTATACAATTTGCCATTCCAGTGTTGGGTTCGTACGGGCTTCCAAGAAGTCGTCAGAAGTTTCGGAATGGTTCTTGATATCGACAGAGGAACATTGGTTCACTCCAACATCGAATTTGCACGAGTTCGAGTGGGGGTCGTCAACAAACAAGACATCCCGTCCATCATCAGCGTCGACTTCGAGGAAGAGAGATTTGAGGTTAAGGTGATTACGGAGGTGAAGAAAAGCGACTCCTTTCGAGGAAAGCTGAGGAGGGAGGAAGCAACAGGGCAGGAAGATGGGGGCGAGCGGGAGGTAGAAGACGAACATAGGCCGTTCTATTGGGAGGCTTCTGATCGAGTCCGTCTAGATCAGTGCAGGCTCAAAGGCGTTTCGCAGCCTTCGGATCAGCATCGAGTCAATCTGGACCGTGGTTCAAACTTCTCTCGAAGGGAGTGGGCCATGCGTGTGCTGACGTGGTTGGAAGAGGGGTGTAGAGGACAGGCTGTAAAGTAGGGGGTAACTCTGCTGATAGAGACATGCGGCGAAAGGACTGGAGACGAGACTTCCTTAAAACAGGGGATACTCAAAAGGAAAGTAGCTGAAGAGACTGGCGCAAGGCTCGATGAGCAAGTAGTTGGGAATCAAATCATAGCGGTGCTTTCTTTCTCTAAACAGGATATCGAAGTCTCGATACGGCTTGCGCTAAAGGCCTTATTGTCATCTAAGGGTACTAATGGGCCTGGTGGGCCGAGTATTGATATGATTAAGTCAAATGAGGAAGATGGGCCGGGCTATGTTGGGCTTGGGTGTGAGCAGAAGAAATCTTTACTGAATTGTTCTGATCCCTGTTATAAGCTAGCTGTCTAGGATGAAGGGGGAGTAGGTGTTGCCCAACATCTGGGGTCGGAAGAGGGGGAGAATATGCCAGTTACGGAGGTGGTCATTCCTAATAGGGCTCGATTGCTGAAACATTAGAAGAGGACGAGATGATTGCCGCACTGGATGGGATTAGAGAAGACAATTTCATATCAGTTACTGAAGTCGATGAGGGAGAGAAGGGGGGGGGGGGGGGTTAGTTGATATGGGAAGTACTGGCAAAAAGGGGATGGGCATCCCAAGAAAAAGCAAGAGGCAATTGGACAAATGGGGATTGCAGGGTCCTAGTGAGGAGGATCTGATCAGGGTCGCGGCAAAAGGAAAGGAACCAACTTCAGCGTGTGGAGGTAATCTAGTTTTGAACTATTGAATCTTGAATTTACTTAACGATGATTCGCTTATATACTTTGCTAGCCTGTACGGTCTTCATATGGGTGCGAACAAAGTAGAGCAGGTTCAACATGCTATTAAGATTAGAGAGAGCATTAATTGGGGTAAGCATCAGGAGACGGGTAGAATCCCAACTGAGGGTTTGATAGGTGTTTTCCTGTTTTTTATGTCATACATCTTCTGGAACGTTAGGGGTATGCGACAAAAGGGTAAAAAGAAACTTATTAGTAATACCGTGGGTAGATTTAGGCCATCTATTTGTGGTCTTCAAGAGACTAGGATCGAGAATCCTACCACGGAAGAATTTCAGTCCCCCTCGTGGGCGAAGGACTTCGATTGGAGGTTCAAGCCGACTATCGGATATTCAGGGGGTATTTATTTAGGGGTGGATCTAAAGATGTTTGAAGTCTTGGATCACAAGATAGGGAAATTCTCGGTTACTATAAGAATTAGAAGGAGAAGAGACGATTGGATTCATGTCGTGACTACGGTGTATGGCCCTTACGATTCGAGGAGGAATCGATTTTGAGATGAGATTAGAGATATCAAGAATGTCTGGGTAGACCCGTGGGTGTTGGGGGGGGGGACTTCAACATTACTAGATACAGTCACGAACAGGGAGGTAGGGGACCAAGCAGATCCGACCAAGATAGATTCAACTCTATCATAGACGAGCTAGAGTTGATGAAGATGGAACAGTCAGATAGAAAGTATACTTGGTCTAACATGCAGGCTGTTCCGATCTTAGCCAAGCTTGATAAGATTCTGGTGTCCACTGATTGGGAAGACGTCTTCCCTTTTGCAAAAGTGAAGTCGAATATTAGATTCACCTCGGATCATCTACCTCTTCTCATGGATTGTGCAGAGGGATATATCAAAAAAAGGTTTCCCTTTAGGTTCGAGAAAGTCTGGACGTTGTCTCCTACTACCCGTCTAGTTATACAAGAGTCATGGGAAGCAAATACCAGGGAGGTATCCGCTGTTGGAATTTGGATTGAAAAGACAAGGAGATTGCGAAAGCGGATCAAAGAGTGGGAAAGGGTCGAATTTGGAGCTAACCAAGATAGGATTCAGGAGTTGGGTGTGAAGGTGGCAGAACTAGAAGCAACACAAGAGGGGAGGGTTCTACTGGAAGCTGAGATCGAGGAGCTGATGAATTATAGAGCACAGATTAAGCTCATCGGAGAGATGGACGAACAATATTGGAAACAGCGAGCAAGGGTGCAATGGCTTAGAGAGGGAGATGCGAACACAAAGTTTTTTCATAAAGTGGCAAACGGTAGGAGAAGACAAAATTATATTGGGGGGCTTTTCGTTGACGGGTATTGGACTGAGAATGAAGGACTTATCAGACAGGAAGTAGACAAAAGATTCAAGAACCTTTTCGGGATTAGCAAAGAGGGCAGGAGTAAGCTTAGGTCGGATATATGGAGCAAATCGAGAATGGAGGGGAGCGAGGGCATAGCGGGTTTGTTTTCATAAGAGGAGGTTCTGCATGCCGTGAAAAGCCTGGGGCAGGAGAAAGCACCAGGGCCAGATTGTCTTCCAATCTTCTTCTACAAGATATATAGGGATATCATCAAAGATGATCTGATGAACATCTTCGATGAGTTTCACAATGATAACACGGATTTGGATAGGATTAACTATGCAAACGTCATTTTAATCCCGAAAAAGAAAGAGGCGACCGGGGTGGATGACTACAGGCCCATTAGTTTGATTAACGGTTCCTTCAAGATCATTACCAAAGTTCTAACCCTAAGGCTGTCTCCACATATGAATGATGTGGTAGGAGAGTCGCAAAGCGGATTTATCAGGGAAAGAGATATCATGGATAGTGTGGCTTCCGCACATGAAGTGGTGTTTAGAGGGCACAAGGATAAGGCTGACGATTTTATATTAAAGATAGATTTCGAAAAAGCCTACGATTCGCTAGAATGGGATTGTGTCGATGAAGCGCTTAAACTGAAAGGTTTTGGCTCCAAGTGGATCTCGTGGATCAAGAAATGTGTTCGCGGGAGGAAGTCTTTTATTCAGGTTAACCAACAGCTGGGTAAAGAAATTAAATGCAGGAGGGATCTCAGGCAGGGAGATCCGTTGTCGTCTCTACTATTTGCTATAGTAGCGGACGGACTGGCAGAAATGATCGGTAGGGATAGGGAACGAGGGATCATCCAGGGGATCAGAGTCAAGGGAGTTCCTCAAACCATATCAATCCTTCAATATGCAGACGACACCCTGCTGTTTGGAGCTGCCAGGGAGGAAGAAATGGTAGCGATAGGTTTGGCTCTACAGTGCTTCAATGTGTGGTCGGGGATGAAAGTAAACTTATCAAAGACCTCTGTCCTTCCTATTAGCGACCACCTATCCATCCCGATCAACTCTATCAAGAGCTATTTCGGGTGCGAAACGGGTAAGTTCCCTCTAGTCTACTTAGGTATCCCCATCAGACCAGGGGCTCTACAAAGAGAGGATTGGTATCCGCTGATTGAAAAGAGAGATAAGAAGTTAGCCGGATGGAAGGGACGTTTTCTCACGCTTGGAGGCAGAATCACTCTGCTTAATTCGGTGCTTAGCAGTCTTCCGACGTACTTAATGTCTATCTACGAGATTCCACAGTGGGTGATCCAGAAGATAGATAAAAGCAGAAGAAGATTTTTATGGAGAGGAGCAGATGAATCTAACAAAGGTTTGCCACTTGTTAAATGGGGCAGAGTATGCAAAAGGAAAGAATATGGCGAACTAGGGATCCTGAACCTGAGGGATATGAACAGGGCATTGCTATGCAAGTGGTGGTAGAAGACGAGGAGGCGTCGCAATAATTGGTGGTGCAAATCAATTGCAAGGTACAGAAGCAGGAAAATGTACCGTTATGGAGGGAAAAGCTCTTTCGGGAAATCTTCCATGTTATGGAGAATAGTGGCAAAGGTAGGCCACATGTTCCATGCACACACTAGATGCAGGATTGGGAACGGAAAGGACACAAGATTTTGGCAGGACAGGTGGTGCGGTGACGCTACTCTTATGACACTATTCCCTGAAGCAGCAGAGGCAACGATTAATACTTACACGGTTGTGTCGGATGTGCGGGCTAATAAGAGTTTGAAGTTGGATGTCAGGGGACATGTATCACAGAGGGAACTATTAGATTTTACTGAGCTTAATAAGTTTGTCAAAGAGGAAGGTCGGTACAACAACGACATCGAAGATAGCAGAGTGGATATTGGGGTCAACTGGGGAATTTTCAGTATCTTCTATGTACAAGCAGATTAACGACGGAGGCTTGCCATGTAAGGACGCAGAGCTTATTTGGAAAGTTTCCATACCATTGAAGGTTAAAATTTTTGCTTGGCTAGTTATGAATGACGCAATCTTAACGAAGATCAATCTTCAAAAAAGAAATATGCAAATCGATGTTAGATGCGGGGAATGTGTCGGCGAGGAAGAGGATACCAATCATCTGTTATTCGATTGTTCTAAGGCCAAAATGACATGGGAGTCGATATGTAGGGGTTTCGAATCTCTTCATAGACCTAGGATGAGTGCAGATGTCTAGGGGTGCTGCCGGGTAAAACTTTATAGTAAGAAAGATAGAGAGGATTGGGGTATCGTAGCTTCTGCAACTATGTGGGGATTATGGCTGACATGGAATGATTTATGTTTTCGCAATATCAAATGTACTTTTTCGGGACTCATGTATAAAATATTGGTTCTAATACATGATTGGACAGGTAGCAGAGGAGCTATGAAACGACTGAGAATGGAAGGAGAGGAGTAGGACTCAGAGCAGAAGATCTAGCTCAGGGAGGGAGACTATCACTATGCCGATCGAGTCCCACATTGGCGGATCGAGTATTGGTGGTATTGTGGGGTTTGCATTGTATCTTTGGCTTGGTCTGGGACAGTGTCTTGTATCTTACTTTCTGCTTTTATGCTTTTGTTTTCTCATGGTTGTAGTTAGTGGTTAGATGAGGTAGTTTGGTAATTGGGATCCTTGTAATTAGTACTACTATGTTTCTTTAATTTCGCATTAATGAAGCGCTGACTGGGTCATCTTTTATCCCAAAAAAAAAAAGCTAATTAGAAAAGTAGTGACATATGAGTCAAGATCCAATGAATAATCACTTTCATGGGATGAAAAGTAAGCAAGTGCTTGGTGACCAGGAATGGAACAGATAATAACAAACAAATGTGGATACTTGGAGAGCAAGGTAAAGACCATAGTTGAAACTTCAACACAAAAATTAATTTGGAATTTTCTAAGAAGGTTCAATAAATGAATCCAAATAGACTAAGAAGAGTTTATATTGACCCAACTTTGTTACCAAATGTTCCTTTAAATGATAGGGACATCTTTGGAGCTATGCTCTGTTTTTGACTTCATGACCTTCAAGCACAAGGAAAATAAAAAAAGACAAAAAGTTGTTAGAATTTAAATACTAAATTTTCAAATCTTATCATAACTTTGAAATTTCGTTATAGTTTTAGGAATTTTGAAATAGTATTAAAACAATTCAGATTTGAATTTCACCAGCTGTGCTTAATTGAGGATTAATTAAAAAAATTATTGCTTTGTACAGTGCAAATCTTCAAATTCTTCAAATTATAATAAGCACTTAATAAGGTAAGTACTTCTTGTTATAAATTGTTATAACTGGAAGGTTAGGGTTACGACTATATGACTAGGAGTATTATACACCTTGTTTACTGCAAATTTTCTATCTTAATTAACTTTATTTAGAAATGATGATAACTAATGCACATTAAGACCAGCGGACATAAAATATGCAGTATGTATACTAATATACTAGCGATAGTAAAGTAAATGCAGAACAAGTTCATGACAGTTTACTGTAATTCTAACTTCTAAGCTAGTTTTCTTTGATTCCAGGTAAAGTGATCAAGAGTGGGTTCTAAACAAAAAAAGATAAAAAAGAAGAAAAAAAAGAATAAGAACTGTACTTTCCTGAAAATGACTGAAAAAGACTACAGAAACTGCAACCTTCACTTATGTTTCAAAACCTAATGTTTTTTTGTTGTGGCCCCCATGAGTGAATTTAAGCACCATAGTTTAATTAGCATTACTGTATTTATAAATTAACTTTATTTTAGTAAGGAAAAGAAGAAGAAAAAAGACTTCCACATACAATTCCTAACCATATATATATATATATATATATATATATATATATATAGGGCCCTTCCGTTGTGCACTGCCATTCGTGTGCACTCCATGTAAACTTTTTACATAGTCATCACATGAATGATCCGAACCGTTTACATTGATCTACATATCTAAATTAGTCTAAATATAAATCAAGTCATTTGGAATTCATTTGTCCATCCATCATGTCATTATAAAAAAAATGATATTCAGCCATACAATTTTGTAACACTTCAATGGATGGACAAATGAATTCCAAATGACTTGATTTTACATATTAGACTAATTTAGACGTTTAGATCAATGTGAACGATTTAGATTATCCATGTGATGAATATGTAAAAAGTTAACACGGATTTCACACGGAGGGTAGTGCACAACAGAAGGGCATCTCTCTCTCTCTCTCTCTCTCTCTCTCTCTCTCTCTCTCTCTCTCTCTCTCTATATATATATATATATATAGATGTGCAAAATATTCTTATTCTCAGTATAAATTAAGACCAATAAATCTTAGTTGAGTTAACAACAATGCTTTATTTTCATAGTAATTAAGCATTTTCAAAGCAAGCACAAAACAAACCAACGGATGATGCCCGCTAATAGCGACTAGCAGGATGAGATATATGAGTAAAGTCAGTCGAGTTTTGACAACTATTCTGTACATATCTATACTACATTACAACGAGAGAGAGAGAGAGAGAGATGTTTTTTTTGTTTTTTCTACCATCTCTTTTCCACAAAGACTGAACAATACGTAACCAACAAAGAGAAAAAAGAAGAAACTCTGACGATTTATAAGATTTAAAAAAATCCACGATTCCACTAAACAAAATTATCAACAAATAGTGTGCATAGCAAGTGCATGCGAAGACTTTTCTAATCAATTCATTATTCTTCATATTATTAAAAGCACTGCTACTAATTAATGATAAATTACCAAACATAGAACACAAACATACATTTTTTATTATTTAAAATGATATATTGATCTTTTCGATATCTAGTAAAATATGTTGATGTTTTCTTCTGTCTTGGATTAATAAGTTATATTAAGTTTTGTACTCTTCTTTCATCGATAACTATTAATGAAATTTGTAACAAGAAATGAAAAAAGTACTTAATTAAGTATATTATATATGAATTATGTTACTCTGTCTGAAATCAATGGAGCTTTTTAAGTTGGCAATTTGTGCATCTTGACCTGCAGTTTAGTCAAGAAATGTTCCCACTTCATCCAAGGTTGTGAGAGATACTGTCCTGAGTTTTTGTCTTTTGAACTTTAACCCATATCATAGAAAACTAGCAAAAATTTTGAGGCATTGTTTGTGGAAAAGAAAAGAAAAGAAAAACACAACCTATAAAATCATATTCTCTATAAATGTACATGGCTTTATTTAAGAAAAACAGCAACTTTCTTCATTACTAAGAAGAAAAAATTGACCGTCTTTGTGCAATGCTATCACACTACAATTTTCACTTATTTGAGTAAAAAGATTGTATATCTCTGTAACAAATCAGGGCCATATGTTAGCAGGTTTCAGGTATCGAGTTTTAAATGAGTATATGAAATGTGGTTTACACTTACTTGATGGGTGTTGATATTCGCTTCAAGCCTTCAATTGGAGCTCTTGCCAGGTCAAATGCAACCAACTTCATTCCACAAATTCTGCCTTATTAATCAGGCAATTCAATAGCCAGCATTTTGTCAAAGTGATGGGCAAGAGCAGACTTCACCGGCAAAAGTTGTTGCTTTGGAGCTGTGAAAATACAAACAAAACGGAATGAGTCTCACAGATGCAAGCCATCCTGGGTTTCTTATGCCGGAGTTTAACGATGCACAGGAAAAATCACAATAGTAAACGGTAACCTTCGGAATCACTGAACTTCCTTCTTCCTCACTGAGGCGCAAAATCTGCACCATCAATCGGGCAATTCAGCAGCGTGCATTTTGTTGAACTGGTAAGCAGAGCAGAATTCATGGGCAAAAATATGTTGGATTGGGGCTGTGAACAGACAAAAACAATGGAATGAGTCTCACAGATGGAAGCTATCCTTGGTTTCTTATGCAGAGTAGTTTTAAGCATGCACAAGAAATCACAATAATATACTTGTCAATTGAATCATAGTATGCTTGAAAGTTTTTTATCGAAACCCTTTTGAGAAAGAAAAGAAGACGAAGAAAACTCTAAGATTGAGTATTAGATCGCAACATGCCAACTTGTTCCACTAATGAGTCAGATGATAGATTGCTACTATGCTTTAATAAGGACTTGTGATCGTTAACCAACTCTACTCTTTTGCATCTGGATCTTTTGGCCAAGGCCTGTAAGCTTATCCCTTACGTCAAATTAGTAGAGGAATGGTTTATTGGACTGGTAATGATACGCTTATCCCTTACGTCAAAATGGATGTAGTGACTAGGAAAATAGTCTACGATGTTCAACCAACGACAGACAAGTCAGGATGTTGACTCAAGTATATTTAAGGGATGCTATCAAACATCTGCAAGATTATATGACAGGCACGGTAGGAATATGAGGTATGGGAGGTGTGGGCAAGATCACTCTTCTGAAGAAAATCAATAGCGAACCACAAGTGGCATATGTTCGGTTCTTAATAATATGGGTTGTTGTTTCACAAGAACTCAATCTCCACAAGCTACAAAGGTACATAGCCAAAAGGATAGATTTGTCACTTGAAGAACTCAACCACCGAGTCACAAGCTGCAGCTCTCTCCCATTTTATACAAAATAGAAAAATCTTGCTATTACTAGATGATCTGTGGGAAGAGCTTAGATCTTGAAAACTTGGGATTCCATGTCGTGGCATCAACATGGACAATGTACCTAATTGCAAGGTTGTATTCACAACTAGGTCAGAAAGGATGTGTGATCAGATGATGGCTATGCACAAGTTCCATGCCCATGTCCGGCAAAAGAAGATTAAACTGGAGTGCTTAAATCCAAAGGAAGCATGACAATTTTTCCAAAACAACACTGGTGAGACTGTAAGAAATGTCATTAGAATTCCAAAAGATGAACTTATCTGGAGTTGGTTGGGCTAAAATCTCATTGGTGAGTTTGATGATATTAATGAAGCCTTTAGCAGGGGGCAGAGTATAATAAAAAGCATAGAACGAGCTGACCCATTAGAAGAGGGTGAAAAATCATTTTTACTACACATTGACTTTGAACAGTATGTAAAGCAGCACAAGTGGAGGAACGGATATGGAGGGAGGCGGAGATAGCTTTCATGATGTGTTATGGTTCTGATTAGCAACTAGTTGGACTATAGCATAACCTCGATTGTCCTAACCTCACAGCCTTGATCCTCCACGAGGATGGGGTATGCCATAGAGAGGTTCTTACAGCAAGGCTTGACATCTCCTTCCAGAACATGGTAGCTCTAACATACCTCGATTCCAAGTGTCTGAGCCAGGTACTACCATCAGCTATCACTAAATTGAGCCAGTTACAATATTGTAATCTTGCAGAACATCCTATGAATGAACTGCCAAAAGAATTAGCAAATTTGAAAATACTAAAATACTTGATCCTCGGGCACATAAACCACATTCCTCATGGGTTGCTATCAGGATTAGAAAAACTCGAGGTAGTAGATATCATTAATAGTGCATAAACTAAATGGGATAGGAAAGGTGAAGCAGGTATTGAAGAATTGGCAGGCACAATGGCACCTGGAATTAATCTAAAAGGTCTTGGGATTAACATAGAAAATATGCCTGCTTTAGAACGACTTATTCAGAATCCACATATATCACTTTGGAAATTATGTATACATCGTTTGTATTGGGTCAAAATCCTTGAAATATCAAAACCACTTCTTCTTAGTGATAGAGCTCTGTGCTTCACTCATTGTCAATTAAATTTTTCGGCATGAAGGAGGTATTGATGACAAGCAATAATAATTGACCATTCGAAAAATTGTCGTTTTTCAAGCTCCGTTCACTCAAGAAATTAATGAAAATCACTTGGGTAGGAAGGATCACACCAGGAGTGCTGTTTGCAAATCTTTCGAGAGTATACATTTATCATTTATCGTTGTTTCAAGTTATGTGACGTTACTTGGATTGCGCAACACCGACGCCTTGAGATTTTAGGAATTGGTCATTGCCCAAAGTTGGAAAAAGTATTGATTGACAGTGGAAAGCAAGAAAAGGATCTTCTTTTTTTTTTTTGAGAAACAGGATAAGCCTTCGGCTCCAGCCAAAAAACAACTATATTAAAACACAAAAACTGTACAGCCAAAAAAGATTACAAGCGAGCAAATTGCCAACCGGAAAGTCGACACAAATCCGCAACAATCATAAAAAGCAAACATAATACTGACAAAAGCTAATGAAAGATTAGCCTCCTGCTAATAGAATCAACAACACAGAAGAGACACCGAGCTTGGCTGAAGAGGACGACAAGAGGGCCGCCGATCCAGGCAGAGACACACACCGCAACAGCTCCGAAAACAGGTATGAAGGCAGAGACTACCTAAGGCCCCGCAGCGGCAAGGGCAAAGGAAGAGCCCGAGCAACCATTGCAACACCACCGACAGTCCAAACTCACCCGAGACAGACAAAAGACCCAAAAAAGGAAACATGAATTGCAATGCAATTCGAAACGCCCCGGCAGGAACCCAGAGGGGCAAAGGAATCGCAAAGGCAGAATAAAGTTAAAGAGGAAAAGAGACTGCATAAGAGACCACCGCCCACCTCTGCAAATGAACGACAAGGCCACACCCAGTCGGCAAGTTCGTGTAGCTGAGCAGCAGCCAACGACTACCACACTTAGTCAGCCATCAAGAGGAGGGAAACACCCTCCAACAACAGAGAAATTAATAGAGAAACTGACAACAACAACCACACAGAGATGGCCAACAGGGGAAGGGTAGCACCCCCCAGCAACAGAGAAACACACAAGCCCAAGCAAACCAAAAACGAGAACAACAGGTAAATACAAGACAGGGATAGTAAGCACAAAAGCCAAAAGCTAAGGGGACAGGTAATAAGAGCCTCCTCGGGGAGGGTAGCCCAAAAAAAAGAGCAACAGGCAACAACTAACAACTACCACACAGAGCACCCTCCCCTCCAAACTCTGAGCAACAGGCAACGACTACCACATTGAGTTGACCATCAAAATAAGGAAACACCCTCCTGCATCAGAGCAAAAAACTAGTCCAAGCACACCCAAATCCTGACCAACAGGGAAAAAGGAAAAGGATAGACAACACAATAACCCATTGATAATAAGACAGGTAGTAACAGCCACCACTTTAGGGGCAGCCCCCAAAAATTAAGAACAAAAATAATTATACAGCGAGATATAAAGTAATACAGGAAAGCTAAGAACCCATAAGATCCTAGCTCCATATGAGGGGTGGAGCAAAAGCCAAATCACAAGCACCATCCCTCAAAAGCAAAAGTCAAAAACCACAACAGCGCCGACCCCAGGTACAGCCAATCACCCAAAATAGCCAGTAGAGATACTAGCTAGGATAGCCAGAGCTAAAGAGCCCCGAGATCAGCTCTGCAAACAACGAATGAACACACAAAAAGGACAATTAATGACAAGTAAAGAATTCACGAAGAAGAGAATAGTTAAGAGGAGCATACTAAGAGCCCTGAAAAAGATAAAAATCGAGTATAAAAAACTCAAAAATAGCTACAACTAGCAATAATAGCGGAAATACAGAACTTTGGGGGAGTAACCGTACAAGCTTAAGGCAGAAGAAAAGTATTATGAAAGAAAATCTCAGCCGCCACCTCCAGATTCTGAAGGTGCAAGTTATAAATCTTTTTGTGAGATCAATTAGACGACCAGAACTTGGTATAAAAAAAAAGGAGATCTTCCACTTACGCACGGACTGGCCGTGAGGAATTATTAAAAACGCGGTTATTCCTTTCCATCCAGATAATCCACGTCAAAGCCATCATGGACAAATCCCACGAGTCGCGGACTGATTGGCTCACATTCAGGTCTCTCCAGGAGGTCCACCAAAAGAAGATACAACTAGGACGGGAAGTGACACGCCAAGCGTTTAAGCAAATCGACCATAACGGGGATAAGACTGAGCATTGCAAGAACAGGTGTTGAGAATCATAATGGTGCACAAGGCAAAAAACACATTTCTGTCCTAATGCCAGATTCCTCTTATTGAGGTTATCGACTGTCAGAAGTTTGTCTTGGATAGTGAGCCACACAAGAATATTTGCTTTGAGGGGAGCAAAACAGCTCCAAATAAATTTGGCTGAAGGAGAAGAGACACTCCCGTGGTTTAAGGAGTAAAAAGATTTGACAGTAAATGCCCCAGAGGCCGTCCATCTCCAGGAAACATCTTCGTTGAGGTTCAATGAATAAGCCTGAAATTCAGAAAGAAGGACATAGTTCGAAAATGCGGAGGGGGGAGAGCCCTAGTGAATGGAATAATCCATTCAATATGGCCGTGATCCCCCGCCGCATAATCCGCCACCGAGTGTTTAGGATTCGAAGCTAGGCAGAACAAATCAGGAAAGATTGACGCAATCTTATAATTACCGATCCATAAATTAGTTCAGAAGCAGGTTTTAGAACCATCGGAACATAATTTAAACAAACCAATGTGGAACGTTTCCACCGCTTTCCACACTCCTTTCCAGAAGGGGGAAGCAGTAGGAGAAAGGTAGGGAACAAGTTCCCAAATTCTACGATGCGAGTGATATTTATGAATGATCATACGCACCCAGGAGGATGAGTCATCCTTCAGAATACGCCAGAGCCACTTTCCTAAAAGTGCCAAGTTTTGGTTCCTAAGGTTAAGGACACCAAGACCGCCATCTTTCTTTGATCTACAAACCGTCGTCCAATTACAAAGATGTTTCCCGGCTCTATAATTAGCGTTTCCCGACTAAAAGAAATTTCTTCTAATCTTGTCTATTTTCTTAATAACCCAAGATGGCATGTAGAAGAATGACATCATATAAAGGGGAAGAGCCGATAGGACAGAGTTAAGAAGGATAAGTCTATCACCACGGGAGAGGAGTCTTCCCGACCAAGAAGTATGTTTAGCTTCAAATCTATCAATCATAGGCATCCAATCCGTCGCGTGGAGTTTCCCCCGGCACAAGGGAATACCAAGATAATGGATAGGAAAGGAAGAAGCGGCACAACTGAAAAATTGGGCGATCTCGGCCTGGCGGTTGGGGGAACCACCTAACCAAAGAACAGAAGTCTTATTAAAATTGACAGAAAGCCCTGACGCTAATTCAAAAAGATACAGCAGAAGCTTGAGATTTCGCACAGCTATTCCATTAGTATTGGAAAAAAGAACGGCATCATCAGCATATTGGAGGTTAAGAACACCTCTAAATCCTTGGAAATCTCCTAATCCCTCAATGAGATTGGCATTCCAAGCTTTCAAAAGGATCTGACTGAAAACGTCAACAATGAGGGCAAACAGGAGGGGGGGAGATCGGGTCTCCTTGACGCAAACCTCGCTTGCACTTAAACTTATTCCCCTCAGAACCATTAATAAGAATGGAAGAAGTACCAGCAAAGAGACTGAATTTAATCCAAGCTATTCATCTAGGCCCAAAGCCATGGTGAAGCAAAATATTAATGAGGAACTCCCAGTTAACTTTGTCGTAAGCTAGTCCAGTTTTAAAAGGATACCCTCTCTACCGGAATGGTGGCAACCCGAGATAATTTCCTGCGCCGCTGCCACACTATCAAGAATAAATCTATCTATAATAAAGCCTGATTGGGCCGAATCAATGAGAGAAGGGATCACCAGGTTCAGACGATCCAGAGGACTTTCATGATAAACTTAAAAATGATATTAAGGAGGCTAATAGGTCGGAAGACAGCAACACTGTTAGCACCCAAAAATTTTGGGATAAGCACAATATAAGCATAGTTAATATGATCAAAAGAGAGTACACCCTAATGAAGTTCGGTGAACATGTTGAACAAATCATCTATGAGAGACCTAGAATTTTTGGAAGAAAAAGGAAGGGAATCCATCCGGGCGAGAAGCTGAATCACTATTCATTCCGAAAACCGCAGATTTAATTTTTTCCATCGAGACCGGAGCATCCAGGCTGGAAAGATCGGTATCTTCCTCACTATAGAGATGATACCAGTCAAGTTGAACTGAGCGGTTGCCCGGAGTACCTAGAAGGGCCTTATAGAAGGATAAGAATGCGTTGTGAAAATCGGCATCGTTGTTCACCTCCATATTATTTACAATAATTGAAGAAATCCGATTACATCGTCTACCATGAGAGGCAAAATTGTGGAAAAAGGAAGTATTGGAGTCCCCATCCTTGAGCCACGTGCCTTGGCACGTTGGGCGCACTTTAAGTGCTCGACACAAAGAAGCGAAGCATACTCTTGCTTCTTGCTTACACACAATCCTCCGGGTCCTAAGGGAGTCAGAGATGGGCCCTGAATCTTCCAGGGCATCAATGGAATCAATAGAAGGCATGAGAAAGTTTTTAAGCCCCTGAGTATGACTAAATCTTTCTTTTTGCCAAATTCTACAACCGTGCTTTATAGCATGCAGTTTGAGTAGAATCCGACCAAGACCATGGGACCCCACCACACTAGCAAGGCAATTGGTAATTAGGTTAACAAAATTTTTGTCTTCTAACCAAAAAATTTCAAAACGGAATTTCCTTGGTTTAGGAAATAAGAAGTTAGAATTGAATAAGATAGGCACGTGATCTGAACAAGGGTTGGTAAAGCTTGAGCGAAAGAATTTTGGAAGAGGGCCATCCAATGTTGGGACACCATGTACCGATCAAGCTTAGCCAGTGATGGAACTAAACGCATATTGGACCAAGTAAAAGATCTGCCATTAATAGGTATATCAACAAGCTGGAGGTTGTGAATACAAATCGTTGAAACGAAGAGAGCTATCAAGGGCAAAAGGATTACTAGTCCATTCGTGGGCAAATCTAGTAACATTAAAGTCATCGCAAAATATCCAAGGGCCCTGAATCTACCCGATAAACAAGTCGCATTCCTCCCATAACGACTGGCGTCGATCAGCAGAACTCGGACCGTAAACCGAAACAACTGTGAGATCACAGTTGAATTCCAACCAATGGAGGGTAACCACAAGGAAAAATAGACGCCGACGGACGGAGGCCAAGTGGAAGAGAGCCTCTTTGTAACCAAAGAGGATACCCCCTCGCGCATCTAACGAATCTAATGATATCCATATCATTGATCCGCCAATAGATCTAAGAGTGGAAGGGGAGATGGAGTGAATTTTAGATTCCACTAAAGTGATCAAATCACGATGGGAGGAGGCTATTAATTGATATACGACATGTTGTTTCTGGGCACTGCCAAGCCCCTTAATGTTCCAAGAAACACTAATCATAACCAGATGTGGAATCTCGGGCACGCTGAATTTCTAACTTGCGAATAGGATCCATATCCTGAAGACGGGAAGGATCTAATGAGGAGCCCATATCTGTTACAAGCAGGAGCAAATCCGAATTAGATAATGAATCAAAGTGCACTTGATATACCGAACCAAAAGCCTTAAGGTTCTAATTTTGCGGATCAAAAGCCAGAATTTCTAAATCTGTACTTGAGCCGCTAAAGAGGCTTTCGAGGAGGTGGAAAGGTGAGAATTATTTTTGGCTCGGATCCGCGCGCTAGACCTAATCAAAGGCAAAGTATTCCTTTGTGATTTACAAGTAGGGGGGAAGAGGGCCAGGAGACGAGGACTCATTGGTAGTTACGAAATGAGAACCTATAGGAATGTGATCCCCGCTACTCTGATTAGGAAACGGGGAATCAGAGGAAAGAAGAATTGAAGAGGAGATCTTACTCAAGCATGGGAGTCTTGCGGAGTGAGGGATAGCGCAATATCCTGCTCCAAAGAAACAGTAGAGGGAGCATAAGAAACCTTAGAATGTTTAACAGAGGCGAAAGAACGTATCGGGGGAGAGAGAGCAGAAAAGTGTGGATAAACATTTGAAATCAGAGGGGAAATACAGGGACGGTTAATGGTAGTAATCTGACCCTCCGACCGGTCAAAAAGATGCAAAATGAAATTGATAAAAGTAAGGCAAACCAAAGATTGAAATAAATAACAGGGATGCACACTAAAAGAAAATGAATTCATAACACAGTTAGGGTGATAATAAAAACCAACAATCATAAAACCATGTAAAAATGCAAATACCTTGCCACCATCCGAAGGCATCGAAGATGCAAGAAGGTTCCCGTCATCCTTGGTACCAACACCTTGCAAATGGGGGGGGAGGGGGGGGGGTAATGGGAACAGAAGCGGATAGTTTCAGAGCATCCAAGTCAGGCTTGATCTTCCCCTCGGTGAACACGTTAACCGCGTTCATGTACTTATCCCATTCGCCTGTGAAGTGAGGATTGACATTCCATGCTAGCCAAGAGGAGGAAGAGGTGGGAGGTGAGGTAGAAACTCCAGATGAGGCACCACCCACGATCGGCCTAGCCTCCGAAAAAGCGTGGGCAGGGGCTGAAGAGATAACCAACTCGGTATCATCAGCGCCCGAACACCTCAGAGGAGGGATAACATTTTTGGACACCAACGAAATTGAGCCTGAGGAGGGAACGACATCAAAAGGAATCAGAGCAGGAGCCGAATGGGTTGATAGAGCAGGGTTGATCCACACCAGATTAGGGGCCTTGGAAGGTGAGCCCGATGGTTTAAAGCTCTTCATGCTGCTATGGAGAGAAGGGGGATAAGACTTCTTAAACAATTTTTTGAGAGGCCCTTTTATTTTTAGAAGAATGTGTCGCTGACTTCGCAGACGAACCAACCGAGAACAGAGCCAAATGCTGACCTGGAGTGAGATGATGGTTGGACAGTAAGGGAAGGGAGGTAGTTGGAGCTAGCGGTGAGGGCACAGAGTCATGGTAAGTCACCCGAATAGGGTATAGGGTCTCCCCTACCTGCAGCGAATAGTTAGGAATTCTCTCAGTATACTGAGGACATAAGAATTCAGCCTCAATCTGTAGACAACCAAAGGCTAAGAGAGAGGTCGATGAAGTGCAGGTGAGCTCACCGATGCATTCAGACATGACTGCCACCAGATGAGGGGAGTCGCAATAGGGGGGCAGGCCAAAAATAGAGACCTTAGTAGGCATAGACAGAAGGGCCAGAATGGGACTGCCCTTGGAAGCCCACTTGCGGATATTGAGATGAACCGAACCGATAGAGAAGGAGTTTTTTCCACAAGATCCATGAGCACCTTAACCGAAGGGCAATTAATGACAATGTCCCTATTAGAACAGGCATTAACAGTCCAAGTCCAGTTGACCACATTATAGGTGTTGCATAGAAATTCATCTAAAGCAGCATTAGTGATAGAGCCGCCCGAGAAAGAAACAACACCGAAGCTCTCAAGGTTGGCAATTTTAGCCGAAATATCCGGAGATAGAACGACGATAAAAGCGACCTCGTTAGCACGAGAGAGGGTCGATTTAGAAGACGTGGGAGGGGGAGGCTGAGCAGTCACCTGAGGCTTAGAGAACGGGGGGGAGAGGGTTGCTTATACGCTGATAACAGTTGAGAAATGGAGGAGTCGGTAGGAGAGCTGGATCAGCAGCCAACTTGGCCCTCTTAGGATTCCTCAACTCAGCTTCGACCAATTTAGCGTGCAAGGAGGGGAAGTCGAGAGCAACCAAGACTTGCTCAGAGATGGGGACACCCACAGGCAGACCAAGGAGTTGTTCGAGAGCGAAGCATCTGCTTCGAGAGTGCCCATTTTTTGACAGAATAAGCATTTCATCTTTGCTTCGCAAAAAAGCTTGAAATGAGCAGTCTGGAGGTAGCGAAAGCAGCAGAGAGGAGGTGAACGAGGAGACGAAGGAAGATTGTTAGGTAGATCTGCAGAGGGAGGGGGAGAAGAAAGGCGGGAAATAGAGGCGCGTGACTCACCTCGAATGTTCTGGAAGTGGGGCGAGTTAGGTGAGGAAGGATGGCCGCAAGAGGCCCATGAAGAGAAGTTATATTTTTTATTTTTTATTTTTATAAGGCCTCTTTTTAACAACTTCAACCCAAGAAAGTGCCTCCATGAAAAGAGAAGCCCAAGAACACCCACTAAGAAAGAGGTGGCACACCAATACTGTAGCGATCAAAGATCGCAAAAAACAGCTCAAAAAACCCCCAAGAAAATACCAGAAAAGCCACCAAATAAAGGAATAAGTGAAAAAGCTGATAAAATGACAAGAAAACACCCGAAGCAAAGGTCGGGTTAAAAGAGAGCAAAGGGGGAAGAAACTCAGATAACAGCGTTACCCACTGAAGGTAAAGAAGATCAGAAGGAGAACACCACCGAGAGGGGACTCAAGAAAACAAAATTAAAATCAATAGAAGCCCTAGCAGTCCGAGACCAATAGGGGTCCAGAGACGCCACCACCAAACAAATGGAATCTAACTCGCCACTAACAGAAAAACAAACCAGAACTAAAAGGCTAAGAAAAAGGAATAACGGAAATATAAAAAACCAAGAACACTTACAGTGGGAGGAAGGCCACAACCCAACTCAAACAAATTGAGATCTGGAGATACCTGCTGGTGAGGGGAAGCAACTGGTCTCAAGCAGCATGGGACCACCCCAAGACCCGAGCAATCGGAGAACTGGATGTCCTCGCACAAGCACTCTGGACGAGATCTGGAAATCATCAACACCAAACGAAACGCGAACTTGAGAACACCACAACTGAGGGAAAGGAAGGTCCTCAAGCACAAGAGCAGACGAGGGGCTAGGATCCTGGGGCCGCCAACAAAAGGGGCGGAGGAGAAACAAAGAAAATGGGTATGTAGATAATGACGAGATCTCAAACTGTAATGAAGGGAGGAGGGGGGAGAAGGCAAGGATCGACTGGATCTGGACGGGGAAGGAGGAAGAGCGGCGGGTTTTTTGAGTTATAGGAAGAAAGGCGTTATTTGAGTTGTCACTAACATGCATCTTGTTGTTAACAAGAAGATGATCATGATGATGTAAAAGTGGAACAAGAAGAAAAAGGGGCAAAAGAAGAGAGCAGGGCATCGACAATTATCCTCCCTAATCTGAGACACCCCACTTTGCAATTCCTACCTAATTTGATATCTTTTTGTAGTCCTGAAATTAGATTTCCAAAGTTAAAACGTGTTACGATTTTTGAATGACCACAATTATGCAGCACAAGTGTTTCTCCCAATTCGGACAACCAAACTCGCTCTTCTTTCGTTATATATTAGTGTAGATATAGATTAGTGTTGAAGTATTAACACAAAAAAATGCTATAATATCTTGATATTTCTATTGACATGATAACTTATTTTTAAGACAAGATGGCATCTTTCATAAATGAACTTGATACTATTTAAGAAAATTTAAAATAAAATAAAATGAAATGGCCTATACAAACCAGCCTAGAAAATATCATTTATGATTTCTTTTTTCATCTGTTACTGTTAATCATAACTTATGACTTGCACTGATTATTCAATACCTTTTCTGTAGTCACCTTCGATATCTATTGACACATGAGTTCATCTACAGTTTTCCATAATAATTGAGGGAAATACATAAATCAATTGAATATATCGATAATTGGAAAGCTTCAAAATAATTTTCCATCTAAACAAGAACGTTTAAATAGGTTTTAGTACCTATGAAAACACCACAATACGGTTAAGAATGCTCTTGCCGATACCATCGAGTTAAAAAAAAGGGCAATCAAGACTAGACTATATGTGTTCCGCGCTAAAAAGCCATATTTAATAGATATATAGATGAAATATCAGATGGATAGACATACATTACATATGCCCCTCATTTATCAAGCAGCCCTTAGATTAACTCAGTAAATGTACATGACTATTTCTTATAATTAAGAAAACTTCCAACAACAATTCATCCCTTCAACTAATTTTCTCGGGTCACATATTCATTTTGCAAATAGTTCATTCATGTTCTTCATTATCAAGACGACAATTGACCGTCTACCTACATTTGTCTCCCACTGCGTTTAAAACTCATTTGACCATAAAAATTGCCCATAATCTGAGATGTTAGATTAAGGGCTCTCTAAGCAAATCAGGACCATCATGTTGGTTCAGTTTCAAGTTTCAAGATTGAGGTTTAAATGGGCGTATGTGTACAAAATCAACGCATATGAATATCCTACTAGCAACAAATTAACACAATTCTATTATAAAATTATACCTGCATCATTTGTGAATTTCTCAACTCCATTCCTCCTCAGCATCGGCCCATCAATCGCGTGATTCCGCAGTGAGCATTTCATCGAACAGCTAGTGGGCAGAGTAGAGTTCATGGGATAAAAAATGTCACAGATAAACAATGTAATCAGTCTCAAGGATGCCATCTTTTTGGATTTCTTATGCAGTAAACTTCTTGGTTGTTTGGAATAGGGCGAAATTGGGGGCTCTTCCAATTTGGGCGAAAATGGGATTTTAGGGTTTCGGTGGAGTGGAGGAGATGATGGGATTTTGATTTTGTAACAGTAATGTATGAAAGGAGGGAGGGTTCTTGGAATTTGAATGCGTTAATCAATGTATTTGTACCGTAGTCCTTCAAAATGATTTTTTTTTTTCTTTTTTTTTTTTTCTTTTTTTTTTTTGATGAACCGGTCCTTCAAAATGATTATTTACATATTTGAACATCCTTGTTATATATAAGAAGGAAAAATATAGATTAGGCCCACAACTTTAGACTGAATTTTTGTTAGGCCCTTTAACCATGTCAACTCCGTTAATAAACCCTAAAACAGTACGTTGAAAAAGTCAAAGAGTCTAACTGAAATTAGGTGTAAGCAGGCTCTTATAAAATCTCTCTAATACAACTGATACTGCTTAGAGCATCCACAATGTCATTTATTTATTTTTTTAGAAATGGCATGTAGAGAAATAGAAAAGATCGAAATGTTTGGAGTGGTTGTTTGCTAAAAATAAATTTTTTTTTGAGAGACTCTAGCGTTTTTTTCCAAAAAAAAAAATTGGAAAACCCATGGAAAACAAAAATTGTAAAACCCATGAAAAATGCCAAAATTGGAAAACAAAATTAAAATTAAAATTAAAAAAAATTAAACCCATGGGACGGGACATGTTGTCCCGTCCGATCACTTTTGTGATCAAACTTCCCGTTTGAGGGGTTTTAGAATTTTTTTTAAAAAAAATTGGGAAGGACGATACAACATGTATCGTCCGACCCTATTTTTTTTTTAAAAAAAAGAAAAATATTACGGGACGACACAAGTTGTCTCGTCTGATTATATTTAAAAAAAATTAAAAATATTAGGACGATACATGTTGTCTCTTCTCCTATATTTTAAGATTCGCAAATTCGTTTCTCATATTTGAGAATGAACTGTAGCTCATTTGCCATTTTTTAAGAAAGTAGTAAACGACTGCAGGCGCTCCATTCTCATAAAATGAGAATTTGGCAAATATAGCAAACGACTATGGATGCTCTTAGTAATTTACAGACACGTGTGATGCACGTCTTAATAAATATATATATATATATATTTAAAGTAAAAATTTTGACGTAATTTGGTCTCGAACCTAATACCTCTTTTATATTAGTTATACACGAACAATACATGTCTTAATAATATTTTTTTAAAATAAAAATTATGGCGTAATGAGGACTCGAACCTGAAACCTCATTTATATTAGTTATATACGTGCATCACACACATTGGTAGATTGACAAATGACACTAAGATATTCTCCCATTATAGTATTAGAGATAAAGGGAGAATTCAGTTTTATGTAATTTGTAGACAAACCAATTTAATTATTCTATTCTCAACCACATATTTTTAAGTGGAAGTTATATTAACCATCTATTTACTCAATTATTGTCAGTTATCAATTATTGTCAATTTATTTACGAGATAATCATTAATGAATGTGGCATTCATATAAAATAAAATTTTGTGCTACTAAAGATAATTTGTAAAGTGAATCATTGAGTTGTAGAGGGTAAAGCGAGATCTCAAGCTCGAGGGCAGACTATGTCATAATATTTACTTGTTAAACGTAGGAGCTCAAGAAAAAGAACATGTGTCGCATGTGCAAATTGCTAATCCCTATAAAGCAAGAATTGTTAGACTATCATCATTGGATATTGTAAATAATTGGAGAAGATGATGATTAAAATTGAATGTTGCGTACATCTCCTTAACATTACTTTTCACTCATTCAGTATAGCAAGTTTTCTGCTTTTTGTGGATGTGTGTCAGTGCTTGCTTTGGTTTCAGTATTGCAACTTGCAATTTTACTTCGAAATACATTACTTGAACATACATGGCACACAATTTCTTTTCATAACGGTAACCATGGGAGACCTCTTCTACTCCCCGTGGATAATAATTATTATCAATTACAATGTACTTATAATTAGTATAATTATATAGAATAAAAATACGCGTGTGCAACAACATGTATACTGATACTGCTTGTTTTTATGTGGGAGCAACATGTCTGAGTTCTTGTAATTTGTAAAGTAGAATGGACATATCTCAACCGTATATCCGGGTCTGCTTCTGGAGGTCGGTTTCTGGAGGTCGGCTCGGAAGAGTGGCTGGTGGCTGGCCGTCCGGAGCACCTGCAAAAGGCCGAGAAACACCGGGAGAAATTCCGGCGACGGGCCCTCCGACGATCTAGTCAGTCACTGAAAAATGAGAGCAAACTAGTAGGGTTCATGTGAGAAATTTGGGATTACCTTCTTCAAGAAGGAGGGAGCCTGGTATTTATAGGTAGAGACAAACGGGTATTTAACCCTATTGGGCCGGGTTAGACCCATTCGTCTGTGGACCTAAAGTTGCATAAGGCACGTTGGGCCTTTTTTGTAATGCCCCTGCCCCTAGCTCAGACAATTTATACAATTTATAAGACAAATTAGATACTATGTAGTAGAATTGCCCACCACAGGCTGCCTCTCAAAAGTTGGGTTAAACCGATATGGGATATTATACTCATTTACATCTTCTTTATTTCCGAAACCAACCACGTTACCATCCACTTTGACCAAAGTCAACAAGGCAACACAATCAGCACATTTTCTGTGCTTTGATGATGACGTGGGACCCTTCCATATACCATGCACAATTCATTCATTTGATTACCAAAGTATACAGCCAACCATACTAACTTTTATATATATATATTTATATATTATTTTTATACTATTTTAAAATTACCGGGGTGTTACATTTTTGACCTGATGATCTTAGATGAGTGAATATTTAGGAGATATGATGGCCCTAATTGGGCCACATCACTTATACCCACATCATAAGCCCCCCACTCCTGGAGGGTTGTATGCATCAGCCGTTAAGGAGTAGTCCTTTCTTGTAAGAAGATCAGAGGAGAGTGTTTCTGCGAAGATGAGATGATGAGCTCCTCAAAACAAGTGTTTTGGGCCAGGGCCGAGCCGAGCTAGGGGGTCGGTGCCAAGCACTACGAGCGAGGTACTTTGTGAGGGGAAGCTGTGTGTCTGCTCAAGGTATGTGCCGAGCGCTGAGCTAGGGGGTCGGTGTCGACCTCTAGCAGCGAGGCGCTTTCTGAGGAGAAGCTGGGTGCCTGCTCGAGGTATGTGCCGAGCTCCGAGCTAGGGGGGTCGGTGTCGAGCACTAAGAGAGAGGCTGTCATGCCCCGCTTTCATAAAATACGGAACACAAGCAGGTTACATTGGCCCAGCGAATGACTAACGTCATCCATAAGCTGTTTACCCGATCAACTTAACAATATAATCAATACAAAATAATTGCGCAGCAATAAGATCAACCACATAAATAATAATACTTAGAATAAGACAATATGAAATAACCAAATATGATAATCCAATATCTGGAAGCAAATAATAATATCTGGGTCATAAGTCCAATACAATAATAAATTCAAACACAATAGTAATAAGTCTCAAAACAATAAGTCTATGAAATAATAATCAACTAGAAAGCATTAAATCATTATAAAGCTTGTTCTCCAATTCTAGCAGGTAATTCTCCTTCAACACCTGTGAACACTTCATCTAAAAAGATGAGAAAATTGTGCTTAGAGCAAGTCATGGACAGTAAGTAGAGAAAACAAAGAACAATGGAAATACGGTATAACAATGAATTCAATAAAATCAATAGGAATCAATAATAAGGAATGATAGCAACAATAAATATCAATGATAGTTAATGCAATAAGTATAAACAATGATAATTCAATATTCGATAACAATGTTCAATGGTCGATGTCAATAACACTTAGACAATATTTGATAACAATAACAATGATGATGTTCAATATGCAATGTCGATGTTGTGTGATCCTTAAGTCTATTAATTTTCAACCTAACTAATGCACGTACTACTGCATCCCATAACTAAAAGTTCGATACATACAAACAATTTCGTTTAGACTCTAGTGGTGAATTTTATAGTTCATGTGTCGGTACGATAATCACTGATACGATAACAATATTGTGCACGATACATTATAATGATACACTGATACGATACATGAAAGATTGGGGTGTCGTAGTCAGCACTCCAACAATCAATCGATAAAACACTGGCCGACACAGTCACTATATTATTACCTAAGCCAATCTCTTAAACCCCGACTTATTAAATATTTTATTGATGCAACAATACAATATGCAATTTAGTGACATTAGATGGACGATAGTAACAATAGAGGAACAATGGGAAGATAAATTTGGATGAGACATTTAGAATGATGGTAATAGCACATTAGGATCATGCAATGCAACATATATACTTCAATTCATACAATACAATGATATATGTATAAGAAAATCTAGAAAACGAACTTGTGGACAACAAGGGGTCACTGTACAAAAATCAGTTTTTCCACTGCTACAGAAACCAAAAACTGAAACTGTTAGAAGTTTCTGGACACTAGACTTCCACAAGATTCCAACGCATATTAAAAATACAAAATCCGACAACAGTAGCTAGGTCAAACACATCATTCTTTACAGGTTATATGTCCAGACAGAAAATCGACATCATGTTATTATATCTTTAGAATCGGCGAAAAATCAATAATAAATTCATCAAAAATATTTATTAGGAAACTAGTTTCCTAAGCATGTTAACTAACATTTTGGAAATTATCAGAGAATTATTTTAAAATTAAATTAGCCTTTTAATAATTTAAACATGGAAACATACATGAATTTGAAAGTCTGAAAATAAAAACATAGCAATAGTAAAATGATCATAACTTTTGCAATACATCTCGGAATTCATAAATTTAAGATGTTATGGAAACTAGAGACACATGGCTACAACTCTTATTCAGAAAGTTATTAATTTTGAGATCAAATACTAGGTCGAAATCGTCATACAAATTCCAGACAGCAAGCAAACATACAGGTTTTTGATATTTTTCATGGAATAAAGTGATTTAACATGATGAGTCCCACTTAAATTAGTCAATAAACTTCATAATCAGCATAGTAGATATAATAGCATGGTAAACATCATTGAGAATACACACATACGCTAATTTAATGACAACAAAATATCAATCGATCATCCAATCACAAAACCTAGCAATAAATCCTACGATAGATTATTTGTGTGTGTTTATATGAGTAACCCTACTATTACTACTACATGATGCATGAAAGATTCAATTTTTGGAGTCAATAAAGGCACAAAGTCGAGGATATTTGGGTAAGCTCATGTAAACCCTCAATATACTCAATGAAAGAGGAAGAACAATATACGATATGATAAACAATTGGATCTACTTGCAAGAATTTTAATAAAAACTTGAATTTGATTCAAGATTCAATTCAAGTGGAATGTGACTTACCTGATTGACAGTTAGTTCGAATACCAAAGAATAATGGGATGAGAATCCTGGATCAACGAACACACAAAGAATCACATGCACTCTACGTGCACAAGAAACTAAGCAACAACAGTAAAGAGCAGCAATAACAACAATAAAGGAGCGGCAGCAACGACATCAAGGCTGACGGCGGCTGCTGCTGGCTGACGGGCGGTCGAGCGGACAGCCGGCGGCAACTGGCTGACGGCGAGCGACTGGAGGTGGCTCGATTGGGGTCTCGGTCTACTGTCTTCAAGAGGAACAAGTAGCAGCAGGGGGGTCTTCGGGTGTTGGTCTGGGCATCGTTCGGTGTAGGGCGGAGGCATCGACGGCTCGCCTCGATGGAGAGGGCGCCGGAGTTGTTCAGGGAAGGTGAAGACATGGGGGGGGGGGGGGGGGGGGGGGGGGGTTGGCTAACGGCATGAGAGAGGATAGAAAAGAGATAAGCTAGATTAGGGTTTGAGTTTTTGTATTTTTAGGGTTTGCAATAGGGTTGTATTTATAGAATACAATTATTAGGTTGTTGAGTTAATGAGCTAGGATCCAATAATAATAGGTTTGGGTCAAGAAATAATTGCAATTTGGTTTTGGGTTAGAAAATAGATGGATCCAAAGATAATAGGGTTCAAATAAAATACCCACAATCAAATAAAAAAGGGATCAACAAAAAAATAACTCAACAATAAGAACAAGAGTATTCATGAACAAAATTTAAGATGATCAAGAAAAATAGAGTATCTTATTCAAATGCAAATAAAATATTACTATGGGGAAAAAATGAAAAGAACGAAAATGATAGTTACAGAGACACTTTCTGAGAGGAAGCTGGCTGCCTTGATCGAGGTATGTGCCAACCTCCGAGCTAAGGGGGTCGGTGTCGAGTGCTTGGAGAGAGGCACTTTCTGAGGGGAAGTTGTGTGCCCGCTCGAGGTGCGTGCTGAGCTCCGAGCTTTGGGGACCGGCGCCGAGCGCTAAGAGCGAGGCGCTTCTTGAGAGGAAGCTGGCTACCTTGCTCGAGGTCGGTTTCGAGCACCAAGAGCGAGGCGCTTGTTGAAAGGAAGCTGGGTGCCTGCTCGAGGTGTGTGTCGAGTGCTAAAAGCGAGGCACTTTCTAAGAGGAAGCTAGCTGCCTTGCTCGAGGTATGCGCCGACCTCCGAGCTAGGGGTGGTTTCGAAGGCTTGGAGCAAGGCAGTTTCTGAGGGGAAGTTGTGTGCCTGCTCGAGGTGTGTGTCAAGCTCTGAGCTTGGGGGGTCGGCGCCGAGTGCTAAGAGCGAGGCGCTTCTTGAGGAAGTTGGCCGCCTTACTCGGGGTTGGTGCCGAGCGTTAAGAGCGAGGCACATCTTGAGAGGAAGTTGGCTACTTTGCTAGAGGTACGTGCCAACCTTCGAGCTAGGGGGTCGGTGTCGAGCGCTTCGAGCAAGCCGCTTTGTGAGGGGAAGCTAGCAGCCTGCTCGAGGCAAAGGCCGAGTGTCAAGCCTGATGGCCTTGATGTGCTTTTTATGAGAAAGTTGGTTATCTGCTCGAGGCACATGTCGAGCGTCGAGCATGGTGATCTTACTTTGAGGCACTTTTTATAAGAAAACTGGTTGCTTTCTCGAGGCACATGTCGAGCATCGAGCCTTATGGCCTTGCTTTGAGGTGCTTTTTATGGTAAAGCAGGCTGTCTACTCGAGGCACATGCCGAGCGTCGACCTTGATAGCCTTGCTTTAAGGTGCTTTTTATGAGAAAGCTGACTGTCTGCTCGAGGCACATGCCGAGCGTCGAGCCTTGTGGCCTTGCTTTGAGGCGCTTTTAGTGAGAAAGTTGGATACCTGCTCGAGGCACATTCCGAGCATCGAGCCTGGTGGCCTTGCTTTGAGGCACTTTTAGTGAGAAAGTTGGTTGCTTGATCGAGGCACATGCCAAGCGTCGAGCCTTGTGGCCTTGCTTTGAGACGCTTTTAGTGAGAAAGTTGGTTTCCTGCTCGAGCCACATACCGAGTGTCGAGCCGGTGTCCTTGCTTTGAGGACTTTTAGTGAGAAAGCTGGCTGCCTGCTCGAGGCACATGCCGAGCGTCGAGCCTTGTGGCCTTGCTTTGAGGCGCTTCTAGTCAGAGAGCTAGCTGCCTGCTCGAGGCACATGTCGAGCGTCGAGTCTGGTGGTCTTGCTTTGAGGCGCTTCTAGTGAGAAAGCTGGCTGCCTGCTCAAGACACATGCCGAGCATCGAGCTTGGTGGCCTTGCCTTGATGTGCTTTTTATGACAAAGCTGGATGCCTGCTCGAGTTGTATGCAGATCCCAGTTCGAGCCAAGCTTGTCTAATATATTAGACAACTAATACATTAGCCAAACCTAGGCTCTGATACCACTAAAAATCCTGTCACGTCCCACTTCCCAAAAATACGGAATACGAGCACGTAACATTGGCCCAGCGAATGATTTTCATCATCCATAAGCTGTTCAAGAATCTTTACAGCATATCACAATATAATCAGAGTCGGAAGCCACAAAAGTCAACCACATGCACATATGAACCAAATATCAACAACAATACTTAAAATAAAATATATTAATCTCAAATAGTCATGATCTGAAATACAAAAATAATTCTGGGTCACATTGCCCAAATACAAGAATAAATCCAAATACATGAATACAATTATTGTTCAAGCAAACTACACGAAATAATAATAACAAATTTCAGCACTAATACTTCATGTCACCGATACCATCAGGAACCTGTTCTCCACAATTTTCAATTCAACGAATGCAGGAAAGAGGGAAAGATGGAAAGAGAAAAACAAGTACCCATCAATTGCAAGTTTTTTTTTTTGAGGAAAAGGTGGAGTCTGGCCACCCTGTTTCATTAATAAGAGGTTAATAAAACAAACTCAGAGTACTGATCTCACTCTCATCAATTGCAAGTTATGGGTCACTTATAATGTAGGATACAAGTATATGGGGAAACTAACTAATGACATGGAATAAGCATGATGTCAAAATAAACAACTAGTATGGTAATGTGATCAAGTATCATGTAGCATATATCAAGAGACAAGTAAACAAGTATCATGTAAACATGTGTCAAGTATCGAGTATCAAGTAACCAAATGTCACGTACTGAGTCTCATGTATCAAGTTGTCAAGCAAGCATGTATCATATTCAAGTATCATGTTCAAGTCTTTTAGTGATTACTATCTAGGTAGCACTTCATGCATCCCAGCTTTTACTACATGATTGCTACAACAAACAATTTTGTTTTAGATTTCATAGTGGACCATAGAGGGCAGTGTACTCAGGAATCAGAACAGAAACATGTAACAGGTTCATGAAGCAACAGGTACATGAATCATCCGATTCATGCAGCAACAGATTCATGAAGCAACAGGTACACGACCAACAGGTCCGTGCAGCAAGAAGTAACAGGTACATGAACCAACAGGTCCATGCAGCAACAGGTAACAGGTACATGAACCAACAGGTCCATGCAGCAACAGGTAATAGGTACATGAACCAAAGGTCTATGCAGCAACAAGTTCATATATCAACATGAATCAAAATGGGAAACACGACCCCCCTTCCGAGTACACATTTCTTAATTATCCACTATTCGATCTTTTCCTTAAACCCCGACTTAGTTATTTATTATTAATTAGGCATGCATGTATGTGTCGCAAAACAAAGCAAGGATAACATGGTATAAACATGTATCAGGTTTAAGGTGCAAGATAAACAAGTACAGGTACAAGATAATACATAACAAGGTAAAACAGCTAGTTTTCTAATTCAGGATAGTAAGACAGTATTGTACAAAAACAGTGATACCCGTTACTACAAATATCCAAATCTAGATCCGTCGAAGGATCTAGAAAATAGACTTCCACATGAATCCAGCGAGTATAAACAAGTTATATAGTATTTCAGAAAAACTTAACTCAAAATTGATTTGAATACAGAAATTTAGGTTCAGCCACAAATCAGGAAAACGAATTCAAGAACATGAAAACAGCATGAAAACACCTTAAATAAATCCACGAAAAATCTGGGGTATTCCCCTATATGTCCAGAATCAAAATATAGAGTTTCAGAATTTTCTAGTAAAATTAGATCAGTTATCAGAAATAAGAAAGAATCAAGAAAACATAGTTTGGCAAATCTGGAAATTCCAACACTACTGTACGAAAACTAAGATATCTCGCAAACAGTGAAACGAAATCCAATTCCGTCAAAGGATATGAAAATAGATAGAATATACTAACTTTCACATTTCACAATTATTTTTCATACAGTAAAAGGAATCATAGTGAAAATAAAGTTCTTTACAGAACAGCGAGCAAAATACAGCACGTATAGATTTTATAAACAAGCATGAAACATCATATAAAACTTATCAATAAAATTCACCAAAATTTTGGATAAACACTAACTGGATAAAGAAATACTAACCAAAGTTTTGGATCAAAATAATATGTTTAGAATAGTTCTTTAAAATAATTTGTCATCAAAATTACCAAAAAACAGAATTTGGAAAAGATCAACACCTCTGTACTAAAACAGTCATAACTCAGTCATAAGAAATCAAAATCAAGCAAGGTTAGAGGGATTGGAAAATAGACGAAATTATCTAAAACTCATATTTTATACCGAAATTGAGATACTGACTTTAAAATAGTCCAAAGCAGCAAACAAAACAGAACAACGACAAAATACAGATTTTCCCCTTAAACACGAAATCAACATAGATTCAAGAAAATTGATCCAAACACATCCAAACATGAAGTCGAGTCTACCAAATGTCTAAACATCATGAATTAGGGTTATTAACATGTCTACCCCGAAAATATCACATGGGTCTCAACCAAATCACGAATTCTTCCAAAATCACACATACATAATCAAAATCAAGAACGGGTATAATCCTATGTTAATTCATGTCCAAATTGTGTCATGAGTTATCTATGGCCAAATTTTCACAATAGAAACAAAACTCATCAAGCAAAACACAAACAAGAGTCATTTCTAGACCCAACTACGCTATATGTGAATTTTTTGACTTTTATCAAACAAATGAATTGGAGTACAAGGTACTTGCCTGCGAGATGACGGAAACGACGATCCAACAAACAAGAATAACAGAAATAGATTCTTGAGACATGAACACGACCAACCACGAATGGAAACCACGAACAAGAACCATGAACAACTACGAACAAACCCAAGAACCACGAACTTCACGAACCACCAACAAGTACAACCACACGATCCACGATCCCAAAACAAACACAACTCCCGAACACAAACACGGCAACGAAGTCCAATGAACAAACTCGAACTTGCATGAACAATAACCACACGAACACAATAAGACCAACCCGCAATCGCTCTCGCAAACAAGAAAGCGTGAACAAGCGAAAGAGAGAGGTCGGGAATGAAACAATGGCAGCGCTCGCTGCTGCCCCACTCGGAGTACAACAGACGGTAAGGGAAACACCGGGGAAGCGACGGGAAGCAGGGAGATGGTCGACACCTGGCCGATGACGCAGCATAGGCTCGGAAGGAGTAGACGGAGGTGCTGGCAGCAGGTGCAACACTGCAGGGGGCGGCGCTGAGGGGTGGATGACGGGGTGGCTGCGACACTGGCTATCGCCCAGGCTGTTACTGCTGTCGACTGGGGCTGGCATCTGCACAGGGGCTGAGGCGACTGCTGATGCGGCGCGGCGCTGCAGTCGTGGCTGTCGTCAAGGGTGCCGGGCGAGGGTGCGAGCAGGGTGGATGGCCAGGGCGGGGGTTGGCACGCTGCAGTCGCGCGGAGGAGAGGACAGGGTGCACGGGGTGGTTGTGAGGGCGGCGCACACAGGGAAGGAAAGATGAGGTGGCGCACTCAGAGGTCGAGCGGGAGCCAGAAGGGGTCGGGGGGGTGGTTCTGGCTGAGTGGTCGAGCACAGGAGAACGGTACGGGAGAGGTGGCATGGACGAAAGATTGGTTGAAGATGGAGGAGGCGGCGGGTGAAGATGAACAGGTGGTAAGGGAATATATGGGTTTATATAGGAATAGGGTTAGGGGGTTTAAACGGGTGGGGTTATTAACTGGTTAATGGGTTTAGGCTTATCTATATCTATACTTAAAGGCGCTAGGAACAAAACTTTCTGCACTCTTTCGATCCCCACTCTAACCCTGAGTTTTTCGATAAATTACGGAACTGCCATCGTTTTTTTGCCCTTCGATTAAAATCGTAGGGTGCATATTTCTCCGCTCGCTATATGGACTCTAATTTATGCTAAATCTACCATTTCATCAGGCTTTCATAGAGCTGGCGGAAAAATGTGGGGGTGGTTATAGCGTGAGTGCCCCAGATCGCGCTCTCTCTCTCTTCCTCTATCTATCTTTGTTTACCACTCTTTCTCTGAACCCAAAAAAAACCCTACCTTCACCGCTGCCTCATCGCTCCGACCCCCTGCATCAGCTCCGACAACCACTGGGTACGCCTTCGCCGGCAACTCTGATGTCCACCTCCACCTTTCCCTCATCATCAGTAAGTTATTCCCCCTCTTATCTTTCCCCTTTGCGCGAAGAGGTACCCAAATCGCGCGCTCACTCTATCTCTTTGTTTATGTCCAGAAATGAGTCCACCCATTTCTGTCACTGTTATTTTTTGGGGATTTTGTCGCAGGCTCGCAGCTTCCCACTCCGGTGTCTAGGGTTTTGGAGATCGACGACAAGGGCTTCCCACTCCGGCGACGGAGACGGCGAAGGCGACGAAAAAGGCTCCCCACTCCGGCGAAGTCAGGTTCGATATCCCCATTTGTAGGATAATGGCTCGATTCTGGTATTTGGTATCTGCAGTGTTCGAAAGTTTCAGAGCTTCAGTCGACTGGATGGAGGAGCAGTCGACTGTCCAGAGAGGAGTTTTCGAAGACTGAGAATACAGCAGCAGCAGTCGACTGTATGTGGGAGTCAGTCGACCGTCCCGAAGGAATCAGTCGACTGGTATGAAGACCAGTCGACTGTCGGCGGGTTTTGGATCCAGATTCGGCCCAATTCGAAAGGCCCAATAGTTTCCCTATAAATACACCCGTTAGGGTTTTGTAAATAGTAACACCTTATTCGGATTTTGCAGCCGTCATCTCTTGTAAAGGCTTTGTTTGCCCATTGGAGAACATAGTAAAGAAACCCCAACCGCCCTTGTGGATGTAGGCATCGTTTTGCCGAACCACGTAAATCTTGTGTTCTTGTGTTGCTTGCTTTTCTGTTTCTCTCTCGCTGGTTCTCTCTTTGTTTCTGCGTTGATTTGATTGTTGGTTTGATTTGTATTCCGCACAACAAGTGGTATCAGAGCTATTGGTTCGACCTAGAGGGAGATGGCGGGTGATGCAGATGCAACCAAGGATGTTGTGGGATCAAGTTCGTCAAGAACAACGATTCACAACGCAAAATTTGAAGTTGAAAAATTTGATGGGACAAACAATTTCGGGATGTGGCAATGTGAGGTGTTGGATGTTCTTGTTCAACAAGAACAAGATGTTGCTTTGGAGGTAGAAAAACCTAAGGATATGTCCGAAGCAGATTGGAAGAAGTTGAATCGAGTTGCGTGTGGGACTATTCGGCTCTTTATTGAGAAGGCTTAGAAGTACGATTTGATGACGGATACCATTGCTGCGGTGTTGTGGAAGAAGCTCGAAGACAAATACATGAAGAAAAGTTTGGAGAATCGGCTGTATTTGAAGAAGAGACTTTTTCGCTTCACCTATACGGAAGGTATGTCTATGAATGCTCATGTTGAATCATTTAATAAATTATTGGCTGATTTGTTAAATTTGGATGAGCAAATTAAGGATGAGGATAAAGCCCTAATTCTGTTGAATTCATTACCTGAAAGTTATGATCATTTAGCAACTACTTTATTATATGGAAAAGATACTGTGAAATATGAAGATGTTGCAAATGCTCTGTTGAATAATGAAACTAGGAGAAGGGATAAAATGGTTGATAGAGAAACTTCTGAAGCTTTAATTGTAAGGGGCAGGACTGAGACCAGATCTGAGTCCAAATCTGAGAAAAAGGGAAACAAATCTCGTTCCAAATCGAGAGGAGTTTCGAAGGACAGGAAAATACCGGCCAAAGATGAATGTGCTTTCTGTCATGAAAGGGGGCATTGGAAAAAGGATTGTCCAAAGCTACGAAATAAGGGAAATTCGACTGCAAATGTGACTGTTGATAATTTAGAAAGTGGCGAGGATTTTTCTTTTGCACTGGCTTCTAGTCCCTCACTTTATCAAGAAGTATGGTTTCTTGATACAGCAGCCTCCTATCATATGTCTTGGAAAAAGGAGTGGTTTACTTCTTTGGAGTATATGGATGGTGGTGTAGTTTTGATGGGAAATGATGCACCTTGTAAGAAGGTAGGAATCGGGAAGATTGAATTGCTAATGCACGATGGTCTTATTAGGGAGCTTTCAGATGTATGGTATGTTCCAGATTTGAAAAAGAATCTGATTTCACTAGGTGCTTTGGAGGCCAGTGGATTGAAATTTGCTAGTGAAGGTGGCATTCTGAAGGTGACTAGCGGATCACTCGTGGTGATGAAAGGGCAAAGAAAGAGGAACTTGTTTTTCTTGCAGGGAAAAACATATTTGGGTCAGGCTGCCAGTGTAACTGAGAAGCCTAAACAGGTTGTTCCCGACTCTACCAGGTTGTGGCATATGCGACTCGGGCATGCAGGAGAAAAGGCCTTGCAGGGGCTTGTGAGGCAAGGGTTGCTTAAAGATGCTAAAGGGTGCAAGTTGGAATTTTGTGAACATTGTGTTTTGGGTAAGCAAACTAGGATGAAATTTGGTACAGCTGTACATCAGACAAAGGGTATCCTCGATTATGTGCACACAGATGTTTGGGGCCCTACTCAGACACCTTCTATGAGTGGAAGACACTGGTTTGTTACTTTTGTTGATGATTACTCCAGACGAGTTTGGGTATATACCATGAAGCACAAAGATGAAGTTTTGACATTGTTCACAAGTTGGAAGAAGAAAGTTGAAAATCAGACTGGTAGGAAGATTAAGGTTCTGAGGTCAGATAATGGAGGGGAATACAAGAACGATCCGTTTCTGAAGTTGTGTGAAGATGAAGGGATCCAGAGGCACTTCACAGTTAGGAAGACTCCACAGCAAAATGGGGTTGCAGAAAGGATGAACAGAACCTTACTTGAGAAGGTGAGATGTATGTTAGCACAGTCTGGATTGAAGAAGACATTTTGGGCAGAAGCTGTTATATATGCAAGCCACATTGTCAACCGTTTACCATCAGCAGCACTTGAAGGCAAGACGCCTATTGAGGTATGGAGTGGTAAACCTGCATCTGATTATAGTTTTTTGCATATATTTGGTTGTCCTGCTTATTTTCATGTAACTGAAACTAAACTTGATGCAAGAGCCAAAAAGGCTATATTTGTTGGTTTTAGTACTGGTGTCAAAGGTTACAGGTTGTGGTGTCCAGAACAGAAGAAGTTAGTAATCAGCAGAGATGTGACTTTTGATGAGACCAGCATGATTAGCTCGGGACAGTCGACTCGTGGTATAGGACAGTCGACTGGTAATCAGCAGAAGAGTGGGACAGTTCTCCAACAGGTGAGTAGCAGAATCTCGGGACAGTCGACTGATGTACAGGAGCAGTCGACTGGTGGTCTAGAACAATAGAAGAGTGGGAGCTCGGGACAGTCGACTGTTGGCAATAACCAGTCGACTGGTAGGAGAGTTCTCCAACAGGTGGAGTTAGAAAAGTTGTCAGTTGAAAATCCTGTTCCTATCCAAGATGAAGATGATGTGGTTGATGCTGAGAATGATGAAGAAGTTCCTATCCAGCAGGAAGAATCAATTGCAGTAAGAAGGCAAAGAAGAGATATCAAACGACCGTCTCGTTTTACAGATACAGTTGCATTTGCTCTTCCCATTGTGGATGATGAAGTTCCCTCCAACTTCAAAGAAGCCACTAGAAGTTCAGAAAATGCAGATTGGAAAGTTGCTATGGATGAAGAGATGAACTCTCTTCATAAGAATAAGACTTGGGATCTAGTGCAACTACCAAAGGGGAAGAAAGCAATTGGTTGCAAGTGGGTGTATACGAAGAAAGAAGGTCCAAAAGGCAGTGTTCGGTTCAAGGCTAGACTAGTAGCAAAGGGGTATGCTCAAAAGGAAGGAATTGACTACAATGAAGTGTTCTCTCCGGTCGTGAAGCATCCTTCTATTCGGATTTTGTTGGCATTGGTAGCACACTTTGATCTTGAATTGACACAGATGGATGTGAAGACTGCGTTCTTACATGGGGATCTAGATGAAGAAATTTATATGTCGCAGCCAGATGGGTTCAAAATTGCTGGGAAGGAAAGTTGTGTTTGCAGGTTGAAGAAGTCTCTCTATGGGTTGAAGCAATCTCCAAGGCAGTGGTATTTGAGGTTTGACCAGTTTATGAAGGTGCAAAGATATTCCAGAAGTGAGTTTGATCATTGTGTCTACTTCAGGAAATTGCAGGATGGTTCTTTCATATATCTGTTATTATATGTGGATGATATGTTAATTGCCTCTAAAAATGCTAAGGAGATTCAAAATTTGAAGAATCAGTTGAGTTCTGAATTCGAGATGAAGGATCTTGGTGAAGCCAAGAAGATACTTGGGATGGAGATAGCTAGAGACAGAGCAAAGGACGTAGTGAGTTTGACACAGAAGCAATATCTTTTGAAGGTGCTGAAACGGTTCGGTATAGATGAGAAAACTAAACCAGTTAGCACACCCTTAGCCAGTCATTTGAGAATTAGTGCTTCTCAGTCTCCAAGTACAGATGAAGAGAGACAGTATATGGCGAATGTACCTTACACTAGTGTGGTTGGCAGTTTGATGTATGCCATGGTTTGTACTCGACCAGACATTTCCCAGGCGGTGAGTATGGTTAGTCGATATATGCATGATCCAGGCAAAGAGCATTGGCAAGCGGCTAAATGGATTTTGAGGTACATAAGTGGCACCACAGATGTGGGTTTGAAATTTGAAAGGGATGACAATATTAGCAGGTTATTGGTTGGGTATGTTGATTCTGACTATGCAGGTGATCTAGATAAGACGCGGTCTACTACAGGCTATTTGTTTACTATGGCTAGAGCACCTATAAGTTGGAGGTCAAATTTGCAGTCCACTGTAGCATTGTCTACTACTGAGGCTGAATACATGGCGGTTGCTGAGGCCATGAAGGAAGCCATTTGGATACATGGACTTTTGAAGAGCTTGGGAATTCATCGGGAGAAGGTGGAGGTACACTGTGACAGTCAGAGTGCTATTCATTTAGCGAAGAACCAAGTTCATCATTCGAGGACCAAACATATTGATGTCCGTTATCATTTTGTGCGTGATTTGATAAAGGATGGTGATATTCATTTGGTGAAGATTGGAACAGCTGATAATCCTGCTGATATGTTGACCAAAGTTGTTGGGGCAGCCAAGTTCAAGCATTGCATGAACCTGGCTAATATTTTGCATGTTTGATAATTTGGCATGGGCGATTGGGATAGTACTTTGCTATTGGTTTGTTTAGTATGTGATATCATACTAAGGTGGAGTTTGGGTTCGTTTGTTGCATTTGGTGATGAGCAGTTGTTTTGAAGTATTTGTGGAGATTGCTTGGGCTACTTGGAAGATTTCACCAAGGTGGAGATTGTTGGATACTTGACTTGGAAGATCTCGCCAAGGTGGAGATTGTAGGATAATGGCTCGATTCTGGTATTTGGTATCTGCAGTGTTCGAAAGTTTCAGAGCTTCAGTCGACTGGATGGAGGAGCAGTCGACTGTCCAGAGAGGAGTTTTCGAAGACTGAGAATACAGCAGCAGCAGTCGACTGTATGTGGGAGTCAGTCGACCGTCCCGAAGGAATCAGTCGACTGGTATGAAGACCAGTCGACTGTCGGCGGGTTTTGGATCCAGATTCGGCCCAATTCGAAAGGCCCAATAGTTTCCCTATAAGTACACCCGTTAGGGTTTTGTTGATAGTAACACCTTATTCGGATTTTGCAGCCGTCATCTCTTGTAAAGGCTTTGTTTGCCCATTGGAGAACATAGTAAAGAAACCCCAACCGCCCTTGTGGATGTAGGCATCGTTTTGCCGAACCATGTAAATCTTGTGTTCTTGTGTTGCTTGCTTTTCTGTTTCTCTCTCGCTGGTTCTCTCTTTGTTTCCGCGTTGGTTTGATTGTTGGTTTGATTTGTATTCCGCACAACACCATTTCCTTCTACCTATATTTTAACCAATTTCAATAAATAGGGTTTATGGGTTTTGATGGGGTTTGAAGAGTTTGAGTGTTTTTTCTCTTCTTTTTCTCCTTCTGATTTTGAGCCTAGATTTGAGTCTTTGTTTTCTTCTGTTTGATTTTGAATCTTTATTTGAGCCCAAACCGAGTCTCTCATTATTCTGATTTTCTTTCTCTCTTTCTCTGATGTAGTCTATTTCTAGTGAATATGGTCTCCTATTATTTCAGAATTAGAAGGAATGATATGATCAAATTTCTCAAGGTTTAGTAACTTCGGTTTGAGTTTGTATCGAATATGGAACAATTTGCAAAAATGGAACTATTTGAGAATTGTTATTGTGAATACATGCATTTTATTTAGGTTCCTTCAGTATTAAAAAATCAAGTTCTTGAGTTGTGTAACTGGACTCATTGTATTTTTTTTAAAAAAATTTTCCTTCTCCTATTTAGCACATATTTATCTTCAAATGGTTTTTCTGTTGAAGGACATATTTTTGTGTAATGAGTAATTGTATTACTATATATTGAATATACATGTTCAGATGAAGGTAACTGGACTGGACTGTATTCGAAATTAATGAGAATTACTAATGGCTTGAAGGTAGCTGGACTGTATATTGAATATCTATCTATATCTATATCTATATCTATACTACTACTTAAAGGCGATAGGAATCAATAATTCTGCCCTCTTTCAATCCCCACACTAACCCTGGGTTTTTTGAACATTTACAAAACTGCCATCACTTCTACTCCGTCCGATCTAGAATTAACGGTCCAGATCGTCTACCGATTCCCATAGCGATATTCACACCCTCCCTTTTACAGTCGCGCTCTCTCTGCTGCTGGGTTTTGTCACTCTAATAAGTTAGGATTGTTAAGAGTGAATGTATCAATTCATCCCCTTCCCCAAAACCGTTGTCCCTCTCTCATTTCCTCTCATTCCGATTTTTCAATCAGACGACCACTGGGTTAGCCTTCGCCTGGAGCTCCGACGGTGCTCGATCTGTCGTGAATCCTCCACCTCCACCTATCCTAAACCATCGTCTAAAATAGAAAGGTTATAATTTTCCTCTTTTTCAATTTCATATGGGTTTAGGGTTTCGGTTCTCGAATTTGGGGTTTGGATTCACTCTTTTGTTGGGGCATCTCTTTGTGGGGGCACTTGTGGTTCAAATAATAGATGTATGAAGTAATTATTACTACATAAACTCAACAAATGTATTATATTGTTGTTCTTGGAATGAATGAATGAATATGTGTTACACTTTCAGATGTTGCTCTTCCTATGGTTGAAACTGCTAATAAATGGTCTTTGATGCATACTTCGGAGGAAGGTTAAAAGACTAAAATATAAGTAGATTTTTTTTTTTGACATAACTTGCTTTCTATTGCACTATCGTTACTGATTGAACTTTAATGTAAACACAATTTTTTTTTTTGAATAGTTGGATCTTAAAGTGTAGAGATTTATAGATATGCATTTAATTCCAATGTCATGGTATTTTGGAAATTCGCTTTTTTATAGTATATAGCTTATATGATCAAGACTAAAGTTATTTTTATCAAAAAATGATAGAGTGGGAGAGAGTAAACAAAGAGGAAGAAGAAGAAGCATGGAAATAAGAGACCCAAGAAACGGAATGGCGATGGAGGCTCTTGTAGGCTGCACCATCAACAATGGTGAAGTTTCTTCTTTTGTATTTATTCTTATATATCTTGTTATATTCTTCTATTTATTTATTTATTTGACTGGTGTGCAATTTGCGAAGTTATGTTTGCAATGGCTTAAGTAGGTGGGAGATTGTAAATCAACTTCCATACCCATGACTATGAAGAGTCTGTTCGAGTGTCAATTATCGAATCTTCAGGAGAAAGTCAAGGTAGCAATTAAAAAACTACCTAATATTTTAATTTTTCTTACCATGAGTGATCCGTAAATGTAAACTAAACCTATATGGAATTTTTTTATAGATAAAAAGGATTTAAGTAATTTATATTTTTAAAGTAACTGATTGAGGAGATTTACAATTACAAGTTCTTATGCTTAATATTGTTTGGTTTCATAGGATTTAATATTGAACAAGATAACCGATGAGGAGGAGAAACTGAAGTGCTTATAAATAAAAAGCTCAAAGAATGTGGATGATAGAATGTAGGTTTGTTTAAGCCCAATCTTCACCATTTTAAAAACTATTTGTAAATTATAATTGCTTTTTTTATTTGGTTATACTACTATTAGAATTGGTATAGAATTTGAACGTATATTATCAACATATATACTTCCCATGGAGCGAGAAGACTCTGATTAAGAAAAGATGTGGCCACTTTGTTCTCTGATGACACTCACAATGAGAAATTATGTGCTTGACATAATTTCAGTTGGATTTTGCTCTCTATGATATGATAAGGATCGGGGTGGAGGATGAAAGATCGGTTGTCATGGAATTCAATATATTGGAAGATTGGAGAGAAGGAGATTATATTTTAGATATGTTGGAAAAATAACATTTCTCTTTCCCAGTTTGTTCAGAAAATAACATTTCTTTTTTGTTTAAGTAGAGGATCCATCATCGGTGATTATGGATTGGTGTTTGCTACATATTTGTGGGTAGGGTACTTGGTGTTTTTTATTTTCCTTTTCATTTATGCATTTTTATTGCTGCATCATGTATATATTTAACTCTCTCAAAAGTAGATCAGAGAGGATCTTAATCTTTTACTCACAATAATTATAGGAATTTGTAGCTAGATAACTTAGATTGATACTTTTTCATCTGAAGCAACCACGGCCGAGTACCAAACGATAGACCACTTTTTCATATAAAAAACTTATTCGTATAATATAACAAATAACTATGTTTGATATCAGTTTTTCATAACTGTTAGATGTCGATCCAATTGGTATTGTGAACTTGAGGAAGGAACCAAGAAGAAAAGGGTGATGATTGTGACAGTTAAATAAGCTTTCTTTAGAGAAAAGTTAAATGGGCTCTGGGGGTGAACGTATGGGGTAAGCCAAATCCATGTATTGATGGTTGTCTTTTCCTTGGCTATAGAGTTGTAGTCCACGTTGTGCGGACGCATCAATGCATCATTGCAGGTTACAATAGTAGCTACAGAAAAGTTTGAATATACATTCATCTTTTGTAAGTGCTTTTTCACGGTCACTTAATAATTGCCTGATTTAGGTTTTGGTTTTTTCTTATTCTTTGAAGTTATTATTATGAAGGGTTTCTATTTTTTTTTTTTTTTTTTCAAATTGTGGGTTGATTCTATTAATGATTGATTTGAACCGATAAATTTAATGGCAGGTGAAGCTCCGCATGAGATTCAAGACAAAAATACTCGCTCCCTTCTCCTCCCTCTACCTCCATGTACACGGTGGAGAGTCAAGCCACTGCCCATCGGTATGAAGTTGTCCCTCTAATCTATATAGGAACTGTATTTTTCGGAGGTTTGGTGAATTGAGGGACTTTGTAGACATTGTCATTTGTTTCACAGGGTTAACTTTATTGTTAGTAGAAGGAAAAAACTTAGGTTTCATGTGGTGCTTTAGTTGGGGAACAATTAGTTATGTTTCTATAAGAAAGTTTATAAATTTATTGTCTTTCTTTATAAAAATTGTTTCTTTTTCTCTCTTACTCATACTATAATAAATGCATGTCATGTATATATAAATATCTACTGTTTATTCTTGGTCAGGTGCTAATTTTGACTTTTCCTTAAAAAGGAGTTGTTCTTTTTCTCTAATATTCATTAACACATAGATTGCAGTAGCTCTTTTAAAGATCAATTGTTCTTGAAACATAAAACTTGCCTAGATATTAAAATAGATTACTTTCCTAGATTTACTATAAGAGGTCATTTTTTTTGCACAGGAAGGAAGCATACTTCTTTTTTTTTCTTCGTTTGTGCCTTTTTTGTTTTTTTGTTTTTTTTATTTTGACAATTGCATAACATGTATTTCACAAGATTTATTAACTGTTTTTAACTAATGATCTTGCAATGTATAATTCACATAAAAATTGATGTTTTATTGGTAAAAGATTGCTGCTCTAAGGTATCAGTTTTATTTTACAGTTCTTCATCATACCAAATATTCTTGTATATATGTGTTCACATGCTAATACCATTCATACAATCATAATAATTATAATAATTTCTCATAGAATTGCAAATATGGATGTATGCAAAAATTGTGCATTTCATTACGAATTAAAGAATTAACTAGAAGCCTCACATATGAATTTACTATTTGTTTACTTATTCTCCATAAATCAAGAACTATGTTTGCGTAATTACTTTCTCTGCAAAATTGTTATAATACTTTATATATAATTACATTTTGCATGATTAAATTTGTTCACTACATTCATATATATTTCAAATAGTTTATTTAAAAATAAAATAACCTCATTAAACAAACAAACATTAATAATTATGAGTTCCAGTAATTCTATACAGTGTATACATTCTATTTATTTTTTTTCATATTTTTGCTCTTGAAGACATAGATTTCCAATGTCATTACACATTTCTTTCTTCCTGCACTTTTAAATTTGCTTTACATTAACGTTTGCTTCTTACAATAAGTTTAAGTTTATAAGAATTGTGTTTTTCATTGATATTTTTGTTTGAATTCTCTTTGTAGGGTTGGATATTCTAATAGCACTCAGCGTATTATTCATGAAATCAACCAATTTAGCTAGGTATACAATTATGTGTTTCATTGATACATTGTTATAGATATCTAAATTATTATATCCCTCACTATACTTGAATTGAAATTTTATGTTATTCTTTATCATTAGCTGCCAATTAAATTGGAATTCAATTTAAAGAAGGCTTCAGTATTATAAAGGTTATATGCATGGACTGAAAGATGTTCGAATTAGTCCATGTTGGAATGTTATCATGTAACCTAAACACAATGTAGTTGAAATATTTCTTCAATAATTAATTTTCCTGTCCAGGTATACCTTTGGTTCTTTTAGAGCACAAAATAGTTTATTCTGATTACATGTTATACATCTTAATAACTTATATTTGATCTTGCACAATCATGACAATGTGCTGAACAATTATACATTTTATACGTAGATAGCATGAACGATTTTTCCTGGAATATTATTACGAAGAATGCAAATTATTCTGAAATATAAATTTAATAAAGTAGGATTATCAATACTATTACTCTACAAAGAATCATTTATCAACTATCTATTCTCTCCTTTTGATTATATATTTATCATCCCATTACCAATAACTGTGTTCTGCATTTCCTTAACAAGCATTGCACTCTTTTATAATCAATCTCTGGGTATTCAAGATGTAAATGCTATGAAGGTATGATCGGATTCCTTATTTAATTACAGTGTCTTTAATATATATATATATATATATATATATATATATATATATATATATATATATATATTTTGAGAGAAGTTTCTATGTTTTATACTGTTTTCTAACTACTTGTGTAAATCTCGGATCTTTACCCCATGAGAGTTGCTGACATTATGGATTCTTAGCTTTGTTCTAAATTTAGTTACATTATAGTGTTTAAAATTTATTTTAATTTCTCATGATTGTTTGCTTATTATTTTTAATTTAAACAATAAAGTTATCCCTAATCATGAAATGCATGAATTTAGGTTCAAAACTGAACACCCTACAATTTTCTGCTGATATGTAGTCATTTGTCTCTTGATTTTCTTCGCAAAGCTTACATCATGATGATAGTGACGTAAGGTTAAAGCGTTCTCTGAATGTTTTTTGTTGTTTTGAAGACTGCAACCAAGAAACTGTCATTTTACATAATTTAGATTTTGTGGCTTCACATACTTTTGTTTAATATTATGTAATCAATGCCAAACTTCTATCTATATGCTACATATGTTTCTCTAGAACAAATTATTGTTCATCAGTTATGTGTACAATACAAATCAACCCACTTTGTGAGAGCACCCACACACAAAGTAGTTGCTTATTGCGTGAAAATAGTATCCAAATAGTCTTTGTTGATCGTCCCATATGTGTTGAGAAACTGACCAGGTTCAAATGGATGTGCATTTTCTTCTTCTCCTGACTTTTAATTATATAATGTAGGGATTTTGTCAGGATAGTATGCTTTGTATTCCCACCCTCATTGCTGTTTCAGTATTTGTATGTAGTGACACATATATGAAACAACTGCATTCTTGTGATTAATAAAGAGGAGAATAGGTATTGTTGTCATTCAAGGATTGAAGCAATTGGTAGCAAACATGAAGATCAGCTGCACTTTACACCCAAACTGCAAGTACATACCCAACATCAATTAAATTCACTTTATAGTAAACAAAACTTGCCTTCCAACTCTTTAATATTCCCAGTCTTAAATTCTTACAACTCCAAAATAACTTCAATGTTAGCTTTGCATACTTACACAATATTATACCTTACATAATCACTTCTTCAGTAACTTCTCTTTCTCTACCTATTGTTTGTAGTATACATTATGCGCTTCACAAAGTTCTTAGAAGACAATGCTATTTAGCTATGCATCATGGATGATGTAGTATATTGGTTATTCCATGCCATACAACAAGCTTATAATTTTGGAAACTCTTTACTTAGATGTAATCTTTTTTGGCGATGTACATCATATCTAAAACCTAACTCTACAACTCATTTTGCTTGGATCTTTGAATATTCTACTATTTTGTGAACTACTATATATTTGCCACAATTGCTATAAAATATTCGAAGACATGACAAATATACTTATTATGAAAGTTCTTTTTTATAATTCACTTGATTTGTACGATTTCTTTTACCGAAAAGTTTGGGAAACAAATAAATCATGCTTTAAATAGTTAACTTATTGAATCCGTTATACTTGAGTTATACATCGAGAGTTTGTGGTTTTCCATAAATCAACATTCATATAATGGGTTAGGTTGTGTTTGGTACCACGTTTTCAAAATATTTTGAGAAATTTTTTTTGACAAAACGCGTTTGGTACTATTTTCTAAACACCATCTTTTCTGAAAAGATGGAGCCAGCTGTTTTCACAACACTATCGCAGCTCGTGACTTCTGAGTACGCTTCCCCTTCCCCTTCCCCCATCTTCGATCCCCATTGAGGAAAAAAAACCCTAACCCCCTGCAAAATCCCCTCTCGTCTCTGCTTCCCCCATCTTCGAAACCCATCCGTTGAGCAAGCTCGTGACTTCTGAGTACGCTTCCCCTTCCCCTTCCCCATCTTCGATCCCCATTGAGGAAAAAAAAACCCTAACCCCCTGCAAAATCCCCTCTCGTCTCTGCTTCCCCCATCTTCGAAACCCATCCGTTGAGCAAAAAAAACCCTAACCCCTGCTGCCCCCCTCTCGTCTCTGCTACCCCCATCTTCGATCCCCATCTGTTGAGCCAAAAAAACCCTAACCCCCTGCTGCTCCCCTCTCGTCTCTCCCCGGGTCGCCAGATCTGGAAAACCCTAACGCCCTCTTTCACTCCTTCTCACCCCGCACCCTCATTCGCTGCTCTCTTCGGGCCCCTCCTCACACCGGTCGGAGCTCGCTTCATGGTCGTAGAGACCAGATCTGCTTTTGCTCAAAGGTGTCTTCGAAATCGTAGCTCTCGAATCCGACGCCGGTCGAGGGAATCCGTCGGAGACAACTTCAACAGGTTTGGTAAGCCGGAATCGAGGGTATGTTTCTTATCTCTGCCCCATTTCTTGATGCTGTTATGGTAACCGGGCTTTGTTTGGGCACTTGCCTCATTAAAAAATTCCTATTTTAGGGTTAATTTGTTTGTCGTAGTGTAGATTTGAGGATTGGAAAAAAACTTTCCTTTTTTTTGGGGGGGGGGGGGGTTTTGCTGTGATTTGAAAATGTCGGGTACTGATCTGTTGAACTGGGTTATTTCGAATGCTGATTCGGAGATTTTCCCTGCTGATCTTGAGTACTGTTTTTTTATTTGATAGAACGCATCATCTACAATTTCTCTAGTAACCTCAAATTATAAGTGTATACTGTTTATGCTCACCAAAATAATGACTGTTATCTATTACTGATCGTTAAGGGAAAGGAGATCGATATGGACAGTGATTTTGGTCTTTGGCCCGCAAGTCATGTGCGTACATTTATTGAATTGATGGAGGCCGAGGTAGATCGCAATAGTTTGAAAAGTGCCAAATTCGATGCGAGACAATGGTCTCAATTGTTGAATTTATTGAACGAAAAATGTAACCGTTCATACAATCCTAAACAAATAAAAGAAAAATATGGACGGCTTAAGATGCAGTGGAGAGCCTTTCATGATTTGAAGAACCAAAGCGGTATGGGTTGGGATGAAGACACCCAGACAGTGACTTGCGATAAACTAGTTTGGAAGTCATATGTCCAGGTTCTCATCTTAAATAATTTTTTTTTTATGCTAATGTGAGATTATGATCGTAATATAATTTTTATTTACTTGTATAGTTGTAAACTAACAGCACAATAACTTATTAATAGGCTCACCCTAATGCAAGAGAATTTAAATCGAAGGGTTTGCCAAACTATGATGTGCTGACCAAACTTTTTCAAGATTCTACCGCCGAGGGTCTCCTATCTAGGGCTTCATCCCAAAGGGTGTATGACCTCGACGAGGAACATAGGGTCATGTATGAGTTCGCCCACCCCGCTCCCTCCCATGCACCGCATGTAAATTTAGATGATGATGATGAGTACGAGCCAATGCATACGGGGTCGGGGTCTCGTAAGAGGCGCCCTAGTGGTGGGTCCAGTGGCCGAGCTACAAAAAGCTCAAGAATGGACATGGCTGTTTCTGCCAACGCAGAAAAGTCCGTTGCTAAGAGTGAGTACTATAGGAAGAAGGCCAGCATGGTTGATCGCTCTGCCGAAGAGGACAAGTACTCCATTGAGAATGCCATGCAGGTACTGACTGGTATCGATGGGCTTACTCATGCTATGATTGATTTTGCACTGGAGAAAATCACTAATGACCCAAATTGGCGCAAAACCTTTATGGTAATGAAAGAGGAGTGGAGGCTAGGGTGGTTAGATAGACTTTCGAGCAAATAAATGTAATTTATTAAATTCTGTAACGTAGCACCTTCATTATGTATAATTTAAATGTATCAGTTATTTGACATTTTTCTGTGCTATTAGTTGGGTGATTATATGCATAGGTTCATGGTGGGCTTTCATATTATATCGGTTTTAATTTCATCTGCACTCGTTCTCCTACATTTGGACTGTTTGTTGTCACTATTTATCTTTCAATTCGTTTGGTAACTGTTATAATTAACATGACATCCATTATGGTCGTAGATTATTTAAAATCAGAAGTCTTCTTTATGTAAATGTAATCTAATTGTTACAGTCTACTGCACTACTGCACTTGCAACCATACTGATGGACACTTCAAACAATTCGTCGTCAAGTTCTGATGAATCCGATCTTGAGGACTTGGCCTTTCTTGAAATGGCCGAACAATTTTACAATAGGAAAAGTCATAACTCAACCTCCAAACTATCAGGAAAAGAATACCTGCAAGAACTCTTAGACGGTCCAGATGCCAAATTCTTTTGGGTGTTTCGCATGAACAAGGACTGTTTCATGGCTTTGTGCCAATTTATAATAACAAACAATTTTCTTCAGGAAATGCCGAAGAAGATACAGAACAGGCGAATATCACATTATGAAAGTGTTGCTATTTTTTTGTTTGTTGTGGCTCATAGTACTAGGTTGAGGATTGTCTGTGGTAGGTTTGATCATTCGTTGGAAACAATTGATAGACATTTCACTGAAGTGTTGTATGGTTTGGTAAGAGCATCAGCAGTTCTTATTAAACACCCAGACCCGGAAGTTGTCCATGATAAGATCAGGCTTTCCACAGATTTCTATCCATGGTTTGAGGTAATTCGTGCTTTTCTTGTTTAAAACCGTTTATTCTAATCAATCAAATGCGTTTGATAAAAGTAGTAGCTTTCTACCTCAATAATGTAGGGAGCAATTGGTGCTGCGGATGGTACTTTAATACCTGCTACCGTACCCGCAAGCCGACAAAACAGTTGCCGTGGTCGAAAAGGTGACATATGTCAAAATGTGTTGGCTATTTGTGATTTTGACATGAACTTCACCTTTGTTTATGCGGGTTGGGAAGGAAGCGCTAATGACTCCCGCGTAATACATAGTGCAATAACCAATAATTTGTTGCCAATCCCGCCTGAAGGCAAGTACTACTTAGTAGACTGTGGGTATACAAACATGCCTGGGTTTTTAGCTCCCTATCGTGGACAGCCGTATCATCTGCAGGATTTCCATGGTCCTAACCATGCACCCACCCACTACAAGCAACTCTTCAACAAACAGCATGCTAGGTTACGGAATGTAATAGAGCGAACCTTTGGTGTGTTCAAGAAGAGGTTTGCCATATTCAAGTCTATGCCCAATTACTTTTACACAAGGCAAGTTATGATGGTAACTGCATGTTGTGCAGTCCATAATTTTATCAAGAGTTATTCTGCCGATGACTCGTTGTTTTCAGACATAGTAGAAGAACAAAATAATCACCTAGGCACTGAAGATATTGCTTCCACATCTGGGGGGTTGGATATGTCATCTTCTCAGTTGAACCGCATGAATAATAAAAGAGATCAAATAGCCATGGCAATGTGGAATGCCAGACATTGATGTCAGCATAAGCCTGTACTTGTTCGTGGTTACTTTCTGTTCTTGTAGTATATATTTGTTGTAAATTATTTCCTTTCATTTGTAGCCCATCTATTTGAAGAACATGTGTGTTGTTATATTAAGCAGGCGACATATGATGATGATATTTGTATGTATGCAGGTTGGGGGACCATCGTGTGTGTATGAGTTTCTGGAAATGATGGATACGGTATATTCTGATCCAGAATTTATTATAATTTGTTACGCTAGAAGATGGCATTCTAATGAACTTATATTCTTATTATACTGACTCAATGAATGATGTATTCAACTATGGATAATGGATGGGGTGGGTACAAGACATTAGTAGTAGCTGGCATGGCAATTTTAAAAATTGCAGCTCTACACTAATCATGATGATTTGCTTGAACAACTGTTCAATGACAGAATGTTTTGAGGATACGGCCAATTAGGGATGTGATGATGATTTATTCTGATCCTATATAACATTACTTGGGAGACCCTTGTGACTGATTAATAGCATTCAAAGAATGGATATGATGATATTATATTCTGATCCTGTACAATTTAATTTGTGATACCTTTCTGAGTGATTGCTAGAATTCAAAATATGGAAGTGATGAAGATATATTCTGATCCTATCTGCCACTATTTGCAAAGACATTTGTGATTGATTACTACAATTCAAAGTACGGATATGATGATCATATATTCTGATCCTACATAACATATATTTGTTATGCTTTCGTAATTGATTAGATGTACTCAAAATATGGATATGACGATATTATATTCTGATCTGCAGCTATTATTTTGGATAATGACAACCTTGTTGCTTCGTTGTTCTGAACATGCACATGTTATCTTACATTTGGAGTGTCTGACAACTTTCAACATGGTGATCATTGATACTTTGAATATATATGATATAACACCTGTTGGTATTCATATTATGGTGGGAGATAACACCTTTGGTGACACCTTTGTGTATGACTACATGAATTTACCATTATGGATATGATGATGCTTTATTCTGATCCTATAATACTCTTTGGAGTAATTATTGTTATTCTCATCCTATAATTTGTGGTTCAAAGGAGGTGGAGAAAGAAACAGAAATAGGGAGGACTTTGTGATTGAGTTTGATCACCTCAAATTCATGGGTCTGATTTTTACTGTGGAATTGGATGGCAGGATCTACAGATGCCGCTTCTCATCTCCAGAGTATGTACCCCCCCTCAATTTCATCCATACTTTTTCCCCTTCACATTATATAATTTTGGTGCCAATGATATTACTAATTGGATGGCAAAATAATGATTAGTCTCTAAGTGGATGGGTATTAGTTGATGGGTCTCAAAATTGGCTGATGGGTCTCAAAAGTGGATGGGTATTAGTTGATGGGTCTCACAATTTTGGTGCCAATGATATTACTAAGTGGATGGGTACTAAGTGAAATGCACTACAGATGGATGGTTGCAACTAAGGGTAAAAAGTTGCATGGAGTACTTGCAGTCCTTCCAAACATTGCAACTAGGGTACTTGCAGGATTCTAGTTGCAAAGTGGCCACAAGTTTCAGTGCAACCAAAGACCCCGTATGTCTCACATATTATGTAAAGTTCGATGGTTTTATGATCATCTAATGTACTTTTGTCATGTGTTTCAGACTTTCCAATGCCGCCAGGGGAAAGCGTATATAACCTGCTTTCAAGGTATAGGACAGTGCATACATAATTTATTTCATCAGAATACAATAATGTGGAGGTGTAACTTGATCACTTCATAGTGCTTGTTATAGTGAAAAAATAATATGATGATTTATGCCCTTAAACCCATGCAGAATTCTTTCAAGCATATATGAATCTCAAATTGATTTCTAAAGTTCAAAAGTTGTACTGTGATAGGGAGAAGCATATGTGCTTTGTCTGGTTAATTTATCAATTTGTAAGTGGAGATAGTTTCCCTTCAAATATAGTGAAAAAATAATATGATGATTTATGCCCTTAAACCCATGCAGAATTCTTTCAAGCATATATGAATCTCAAATTGATTTCTAAGGTTCAAAAGTTGTACTGTGATAGGGAGAAGCATATGTGCTTTGTCTGGTTAATTTATCAATTTGTAAGTGGAGATAGTTTCCCTTCAAAGCAAACACTTGTGCACATAATTATCATATGAAATGGTAGGTTCACTGGATTTCCTTGTAATGGTGTCCAATTCATTGGATCTCATTGAGAACTATGCCTTATAATCAACTTTTTTACAAAATCTACAGAATTATATAATGATGATTGCTTAAGAAGATCCACAAAATCACCTCACATTTCATATTGTACATATATACAGTCCTGTGTTCTAATGGCATATGATTTGGTTCCATCGAATCTTACTAGACTTATTTGTTGCCCAACCCCATCTTATACGAGGTGTTGGGGTTGCAGAATGCAGATATGCACAAAAAACCCAATCTGGGTATATAGCAGGTTACTACCCAGATATGCACAAAGAATCTTCAACTCTTAATTAACCAGGTTTGGCTTTGCTTATTTGGCCTAGCTGATGCTGCTGCACCTTTGTGCAGGTGCACATATGAACAACAATTCATTTCCTCATACACAGCCAGCAATTGAGTTTGAGTAGTGGCTGACCTTTCCAACAATGTGAGTATTTTTCTTATCACGGTTTCTGCTATGATTGATTTTCATTAACCATCGCATTAGAAAAGTCCTAACCAATCTTTTTATGTTGCTGGAGATTTTATTTTGACATTGTAAATTGATCACCTTGACATAGGGTAAGAGGAAATTTTTGACTTGCATCACCTTGTTTTGTACAGTAGTGTGTTCGTACTGTTTTTCTTTTTTTTTAGTTCTAGCATACATGATAGTGATATTCAGCCAACACATACACATATCTGACCCAAAGTTGAATTGTAACTATTTAGCTTATTTTCATCATTTACTTCAACGGTCATTGAAACTACTAGCATTACTATATGGAAACTGAGTGTAGGATTGAATATGTTCAATACAATCCCACAAAGTGACAAACAACCTCCGTCACACAGTGAGGGGTGGTTATATATCATGCAAGAAATCCTGAGCGCACTCAAATGTTAGGGGAAACAGCTGGAAGCATCTTTTCAGAAAAGATGCGGTTGAGAACAGTGTACCAAACGCGTTTTGAGAAAAGTTTTTGATTTGTTATGATCATGATTCTTTTGATGCGGCTGGAAGCATATTTTCAGTTTGGTGACAAATTCGACAGTGATCATGATTCTTTGTTTCCTTTGAAGCTGTTGTCTTCTTATTCTTGTTCATATGCATAGAAGCTGATTAGCATCTAATAATGTTACCGGTGCTTCAGTTTATGGCCTCATACTGTGAGTATATCTATATTTGTAACTTTCTTCTTTTGTACATGTGAGTATACGTATACTTCAGAACACTGTGTGGATTATGATCTTCATTTCTTTCTAATTTTGTTTCAGGACATATATGAAAAACATGGATGCTACTAGAACAGTATGTGGACACCTATTATATTCCAGGGAAGTATTCGATTCTCTATTACTCATTTTGGGGTTTTGTCTTTCTCTCTTTTTGTGGGTTGGTGTAGGCAGTGATGACAAACACATTTCTGAAAATTAATACCTGATCAACAGAGCATGAATTATTTTTGATACTCTGGCTTATATTTACAAATTTGGTCACTAGCTTTGTTGAGCTTGTATTTGTGCAAACTGATCAGTTACTTGTTGAGCTTGTTGAGCTTGTTGAGCTTGTTGTATTTGTGCATACTGATCAGTAATTTGTGCATGCATACTGATCAGTTATTGTGCATGCATACTGATCAGTTATCTTTCAGTTATTGTTGAGCTTGTTGTTCACCTTGTTGAGCTTGTGCATGCATACCGAAGTGTTATTCAGTTTTATGATATTTTGTACTTGTTCTCCATTTTGGTTGAGTATCTGATATCAGTTTTTGTTGGCCTGAAACTTTATTATGGTTGGGGTAAATGATAACTGGCCTAAAACTTGATTAGAGTGGGGGTAAATGATATCAGTTGATTGACCCGAAACTTGAGTATGGTTGAGTATCTGAGATCAGTATTTTCGGTTTGATGTTTGGATTTTTGTTCACCTACTTTGCTGTCCACTTAGAGTACGCAACTGCGGAAATCCCTATTTATATGAAGGAAGGTGTATTTTTGGATTTGAAATGATGCTTGCAGTTCTATTTAACTGATGCGGTATTATTTATTTATTTGAACTAGTTGGCATGCACCCCAATGCAACCCTAGTGTGAATACTGTGTTCTGAGCCTACCATTATTTTTAGTATATTAATTTCGATTCTGCATGTTGAATTAATCATACTTTTATCTTATGCATTTCTTTTCCTGATTGTACCCAAAAGATAACTGGCAGCAGTAGTTGAAGATGTAGAAGATAAGTAGTGGAAGGAGTTTGAAGCAACAACTAGAAGAAGTTGAGAAGCAGCAACATAAGGAGAAGTAGTAGTAGGAGAAGTAGCAGCAACTAGAAAGAGTTGAGAAGCAGCAGCTGTACAAGGAATTAAGAAGTAGCAGCAACAGCAGCTCCACTTGTGCAATTGTTTTATTGTTTTGATGCTTGTTTGGTCAATTGTATAAATTGTAAAATGCAAAATATATGTATCTATATTTGTAATGGACAGTTTGTAAAATAAATGTAACCAAACAGAAATTTGTAATGGAAATTTAGTACGGTCTTTGAAATTTGGATAGTGTGTCCAATCGTTGTATTACCCAACTTCACCACAATTCAAATAAAATTTTATTGGGCACATGAAGGCACTAGTGGGAAGCTTCCAAGAAGCAAAAAGAAAAAAAAAATTGAGTAGCGCACGACGCTTCCACGTTGTAGCAGGTTGCTTGTTTGTACATTGATAGAAGTTGGGTCTATATCTGCAAAAAAAATTAACAAAAAACTCATAAGAAAAATATTGTGAATTCATTAAATATAAAACCTAGATAACAGTTTTAAATGTGAAATATAAGCCAACAGCTTTTATTTTTCACTCCTTCAGAATAACAGCTTTCAGATAACAGTTTTCAGCTAGGAATAGAACGAAACAGCTCTTAAACTCGTTTTTTCAGGAAAACAGCTTTCAGAGAACAGTTTTCAGTAAGAAATATAACCAAACAGCTTTTAAACTCACTTTTCCAGGAAAACAGCTTACAGATAACAGTTTTCAGCTACGAATATAACAAAACAGCTTTTAAGCTCGTTTTTTCAGAAAAAACAGCTTTCAGATAACAGTTCTCAGCAAGAAATATAACCAAACAGCTTTTCGACCCACTTTCTCAGGAAAACAGCTATCAGATAACAATTTTCAGCTAGGAATATAACAAAACAGCTTTTAAGCTCGTTTTTTTCATAAAAACAGCTTTCAGATAACATTTTTCAGCAAGAAATATAACCGAACAGCTTTTAAGCTCGTTTTTTCATAAAAACAGCTTTCAGATAACATTTTTCAGCAAGAAATATAACCGAACAGCTTTTAAACTCGCTTTTTCAGAAAAACAGCTTTCAGATAACAGTTTTCAGCTACAAATATAACAAAACAGCTTTCAAACTATTTTTTTCAGAAAAACAGCTTTCAGATAACACTTTTCAGCAAGAAATATGACCCAACAGCTTTTGGAACTCACTTCTTCAGAAAAACAGCTTTCAGATAACAGTTTTCAGCTAGTATTATACCAGAACAGCTTTTAAACTCGTTTTTTCAGAAAAAACAGCTTTCAGATAACAGTTCTCAGCAAGAAATATAACCAAACAGCTTTTCGACCCACTTTCTCAGGAAAACAGCTATCAGATAACAGTTTTCAGCTACGAATATAACAAAACAGCTTTTAAGCTCGTTTTTTCATAAAAACAGCTTTCAGATAACATTTTTCAGCAAGAAATATAACCGAACAGCTTTTAAACTCGCTTTTTCAGAAAAACAGCTTTCAGATAACAGTTTTCAGCTACAAATATAACAAAACAGCTTTCAAACTATTTTTTTCAGAAAAACAGCTTTCAGATAACACTTTTCAGCAAGAAATAGGACCCAACAGCTTTTGGAACTCACTTCTTCAGAAAAACAGCTTTCAGATAACAGTTTTCAACTAGTATTATACCAGAACAGCTTTTAAACTCGTTTTTTCAGAAAAAACAGCTTTCAGATAACAGTTCTCAGCAAGAAATATAACCAAACAGCTTTTCGACCCACTTTCTCAGGAAAACAGCTATCAGATAACAGTTTTCAGCTACGAATATAACAAAACAGCTTTTAAGCTCGTTTTTTCATAAAAACAGCTTTCAGATAACATTTTTCAGCAAGAAATATAACCGAACAGCTTTTAAACTCGCTTTTTCAGAAAAACAGCTTTCAGATAACAGTTTTCAGCTACAAATATAACAAAACAGCTTTCAAACTATTTTTTTCAGAAAAACAGCTTTCAGATAACACTTTTCAGCAAGAAATAGGACCCAACAGCTTTTGGAACTCAATTCTTCAGAAAAACAGCTTTCAGATAACAGTTTTCAGCTAGTATTATACCAGAACAGCTTTTAAACTCGTTTTTTCAGAAAAAACAGCTTTCAGATAACAGTTCTCAGCAAGAAATATAACCAAACAGCTTTTCGACTCACTTTCTCAGGAAAACAGCTATCAGATAACAGTTTTCAGCTAGGAATATAACAAAATAGCTTTTAAGCTCGTTTTTTCATAAAAACAGCTTTCAGATAACATTTTTCAGCAAGAAATATAACCGAACAGCTTTTAAACTCGCTTTTTCAGGGAAACAGCTTTCACATAACAGTTTTCAGCTAGGAATATAACAAAACAGGTTTTAAGCTTGTTTTTTCCAGGAAAACAGCTTTCAGATAACAGCATTTTACAGTCTAGTTTTAAGAAAACAGCATTCAGGTTTATTTTTTATACACAAACAGGTTATACAATTTCATTCTCAGAAAACAGTTTTCAGAAAACTCTACCAGACAGCTTTTACACTCTCATTTTCACAAAACAGTTTTCACAAAATAGTTTTCACAAAATATTTTCACAAAACTATTTTCAAAACAACAAACCAAACGCACCCTTAATCATTTAGAAACAAAGTTAGCTTTTCATTGTTTAGTAACAAAGATCGCTGTTGAGGTCATCTAAATGCACTGTATCAGTTTATAGTTGATGGAAACTTCATTTTTTTTGTGCGTGTGAGGTGAATTCATATTATCATTCGTCATATGAACTCTACTCCATTCGATCATTCGATTAGGTAATGTTCTCATTTATCTATTTTCTAGAGAGCTAATTCTTTTGACTATAATATGATATTTCAATATTTTGTTGTTCGTTAGAATGAGTGTAGTAGACTTGACATGTTAGATATTTACTTAAATTATTTATAGGTACAATGATAGGATGGTTGCCGTATTCCATTTGGGCTTTCTTTTTCGTACTATTTCAGATATATTTCCTTAAACATAGGTGTGATTTCTTTTTGATAATTTCAGTCAAGCTCCCAAGTTCGCCTGAAGCTCAAACAAACAAACACACCTAACAGAAGATTTCGAGTTCTCCTATTGTTCATGGACTTCAATTGTAAGTTCAATTAAACTTTTATACAATTATTTTTTCTTCTTTCTTCGTCGTGTAAACCAATTGTTCTGATCATTGTCCAATGTCCGTGCCCGCGCATGCGCGGGGTCACTTGCTAGTTTTTAAAAATGGGTATAGGGTTATAATAAAATGGGCCTGGGGTAGGCTATTAACGGGTAGGGGTGTATATAGGTAATGGGTAATGGGTTAATAATGGGTAGTTAGGTTTAAGTGGGTTGTAGGGGATTTAAATAAAAATCCAATAAGAAAATTAAATACAATAACTAATAAAATATAATTTTATAACTAATATAATTTGCATTAAAAGCATAGAGTCTATAAGTACAAATATAATTAATACATAAAATGGATTTTTTATAAACATTTGTTACCGCTAAATCTGGTGTGGGGGTAAACAGACAGTATTTGTGGATTCTTAGGAAAACTTGAATAGCAAACCTGAACCTTTTCCGTCGGGGTTTGACCATTGACTCCCGCCGTTCACCTGCAAAAAGTGCGAGACACCATGGTTTATCCCGACGACGCACCCTCCGACGCTCAAGTCAGTAATCAGGAATGATTATGAGAGAGCGTAAATTGGCAATGATTGATTACCTCTTAATAGTGGCGGATGGGGGCTATTTATAGCCGCCGTTGGGATCAGATTAGGAATTTAATTTCTGTGATCAGATAAGGAATGTAATCCCTAATTCCCAGTGGAAGGATAGATGTGAATCAGGGTCGTTGATTAGCATTAATCAGAAACCCTAACTCTATCATGCTGGACCGGGTTCGTTGCGGGTTGCAACCCGCACCCAGTTGAGATGGATCCGTTCGCGGGTTAGCGGGTCTTTGGGGAGAAGATCTGGTACCCTTTTCAGACCCGTTTGTAGGTGAAATTACCATTTTACCCCTAATCTTCAAGATTCGTGCCTGATTTGGACGGTTCCGATTTAGCTCTATTTTTAGCCATATCAACCTTCAAAAACAACAATAATAACAATAATACAAATAACAATAATTGTAGAACCCCGTATTTTTAAAATGTTATTTTTAAAGGTTTATAAATGACTAAAATGATTTTTGGAGAATTTATGAATATTTTCAGAAAAATTTATCTTTTTAAACGTGCAAAACATGTGCAAATACTTTCTTGAGAAATTTGAAAGTCAAGTTTTCTTTATGAAAAATCATTATTTAATATTTGGGATTTATTTAGTATTTTTCCAGATTTTCTGAAAATAATTGGAACTATTTGCAATTTTTGAGAAAAGAAGGGCCTTTTTGCAAATTTGACATTTTTAAGGGTTAAAATGTAAAATGTACTTTCTGGACGTTTTGAACAGTACCGGTTGAGGTTTAGGATCATATTTTACTTTCAAATCCTAATTTAGATGCATTTTATTGAATTTCCAAGACTAGACCTATATATGTAAGTTGTATTTTAGAAGGGATTATTTTGCAAAATGGGTAAAACCCTAAACCTAATCCCGGATATTTAAAGGGATTTTTCCAGCCGTCATTTGTTGAGAATATACAGAATTTTGGTGATTTGTTTTGGTGGAGGAAGAGGGAGTTTTGATCTAGCAAAAGGAAGGCTTTTTCGTGGATTTTCTCAATTCAAAGGTGAGTGATATAAAATTATTCTGTTGTTTTGATCTACGTATGCGAGTGACAATGTTGTTTTGATTTGATGTTGTGAATGATATGGATCTTATATTGTGGTATGATTCATGTGAACAATTGTTGTTGTTTGGACCATGTATGTGAAATTTATGAATGACTAGTAGATCTTGGTTTATAAAAATTGTATTGCTAAAAAGCATGTTAAGATTTGAGTATGGTTATGAACGGATGGTTGAACATCTGGACATTGAGTTTATAAATCAGATTTTGATTAAGAGTTGTGAAAGAAATTTAGTTTTGAGTAACCCTAATGGAAGAATTAGTAATTTAGAACATGAGAACTTGAGTTTGGACATATTTGATGTTTTGAGTAATGTATCCATAATGAGGAATTGTTGAGATTTGTCATTTTTCCTGAATATGAATTATTTCATGAACAAAGGATCTTTAGAAAACTCCAGTTTTGATTTTTGTATTCAGACCTAAATTATGAAAACTGTAGGCCGACAGTCGACTGGTCTACTATTCAGTCGACTGGTACGACCCTGCTGTTGTTTCTTCAGTTCTTTTGAAATCCCCTCTGGACAGTCGGCTAGACTCTTATGCAGTCGACTGGTGTCCTGAGACCTTATTTGTAAAATTATTTCAGTTCTTTCTGGACAGTCGACCATGACCTCTTTAAGTCGACTTATATACTTAGAATATCTTCTTGAGAACTATTGGAATTGTCTCGGGTAAGTTGACTGATGGCTTCCAAGTCGACTGTTATGACTTAGTTTATTTTTGTAAAATTTTGGATATTTGTCCTCTGGACAGTCGACTTACTACAGTATAAGTCGACTGGTACTGATGAGTTTTTGTAACTTAAGTGTTCCTTTGAATGATTGGTTCCCAAATAATTCAGTATATACTAGATATTCAGTTAAGCATTTGATTCTAAGATATTCAGTTAAGTATTTGATTTAAGATATTCAGTTGAGCCACTTTGTTTAGTAGAACTTTGGTTTAGACATTTGAGTTGAGTCTCTAGAGGTATGTGACCGTAGTATACCGGTGTTGAGTTATTTTGTTGAGGCCCGTAGAGGCATTTTAGTTATTCAGTTTTGAATTTAGGCCGGTAGGGTATACCACTCTAGGAGATTCATTGAGTAATTAAGTAACCCAAAAATAATAAAGACAGGCACTAGCGGTGATATGATGAACGAGAACATGGGTCAAGTACCTCAGTATGGCTTTCGGTGTGGGATTTAATCTCCGAAATTATCCAAGTAACTTACTTGCGGTGTGGGATCTATCTCCGGAATTATCCAGGTAAATTACCTGCGATGTGAGATATATCTCCGGAATTATCCAAGTAATTACTTGCGGTGTGGGATTGATCTCCGGAATTATCGGGGTTGAGGCGACGCACATGTGGTATTCATGTGATGATGTGTCAATGTTTCGGTGTGGGATGATCTCCGGAATTATCCAGGTAAATTACTTGAGATGTGGGATCTATCTCCGGAATTATCGGGGCATGGGCTAACACTCACAGTTTATCTTTATCTCGTAGTAGTCATCGTGATAGGATTAGTTGCATAGCGGGGGATTGAACCCTATGAAGTGGAGACGTTAAGGGCTTGCACCGAACCTATGTAGAGTGGGATGCATACACTTCGACAAGTACGCATTTGAGAGTCCACATATAGAATATGTGTTTTCTTGACTTAGTTTTATGCATGTGGCTTTCCGGTTTTCTACACTTGACACTTGGTTTAGTATCACTTGTTGTTATATTTCTTGCTATCTCATAGTTTATGTATTTTGGTTCACTATATGTTATTTATGAATCCTTGCTTAATGATTATTTATGTTGTTTGTTGTTTTATGTCAGTCACACCATTTATGGCTAACCCCTTTAGTTTTTGGGGTTAGGGATCATCTCTAGCCTCATATGTTACAGGTTGTTGCTTAGAGTTGGAGGTTGGATGCTTGAGTTGGTTTTGAGATAAATTAATTTAATGGAGTTTGTGTAAATTTGTGAGAACTGTGTTGTAAATAAAAGAAAACTATGATTGAGATGTTTTTTTTTAAAATTCCGCTGTGCTATGTAAAAGTTTGTTGTAATAAAAGTTGAAAATTTTAGTGGTGTTGGTTGTGTTAAATGTTACATTGAAGTGGATGCTGGAATTGTGCCACGTATTTTCTAAGATATCATATTAGAAATTCGGGGCGCTACAGAGATTGGTATCAGAGCATGCTTCAATAGTAATAATAAACATGACATAAAAATAACCTAGGTGTGGACACTAGAGTGTGAGTGCCTAGGTGTGGACATTAAAGAGTGAGTATCACATAGAACTAAAACATGATGTTTTACCTTTGGGATACAATTGAAGTTTTGCCAAAGGATATTGATGTGAGTTTGAATTGTGTGTGATGCTCTAACTTTTCCCTCGTTTTGCAGTATTCAGAATAGTTGCACCCAGGCCCAGGAATGGTGGCAACAATGAGGATGGATCTGGTAGTTCTCGAGGAATGGGAATTGACCTTGAGGCTGAATTCGCCAAGGTGTATCAGACTCTGAATGTGCTGATGGCATTTAATTTGGCGCAAACTCAGAATCAGCAGCCAAATCATGGAGCTGGACAGGGATTGGTTAACGCCGATCCTATCAAGCAGATCGAATCCTTTAAGAGGATGAGGCCGTCAGTTTTTGAGGGGCAATCTGATCCAACCGCAGCTGATGATTGGATTAGGAAGATGCAGATGATCTTCGAGGTATCGGAGACTCTGGCAGCCAGCAAGGTGAAGTTGGCTACGATGCAGCTAGAGAAGGACGCTGGTGTCTGGTGGGAGTCGCTGAAGAGGACTTTGGGAGATCAGCCGATGACTTGGGAAGCTTTTCTGGAGGAGTTCAGGGATCGCTTCTTTCCCCTAGATGTTCAGGAGAAGAAGGCGACCGAGTTCTTGAACCTTCAGCAGGGTAGCATGACCGTACGGGAGTATGAGACCAAGTTTGCTCAGCTTTCAAGGTATGCACCAGAGTTGGTCATTGATGAGGCGAAGAAGGCCGAGAAGTTTGAGTAGGGCTTGAGGCCAAACTTGAGGTCGAGGATGATCCCGTTGGGCATCAGAAGGTTCGACAAGCTGGTCAGGAGAGCAGCTATGATAGAGGAGGACATGGACCAATTCCAGAAGAGGCAAGATACATGGAACCGGAACAAAAGGCCAGCATCAGGACAGAATGGGAAGGGATTCCCAGCGAAGCAGATCAAGTTCAGTAATCCGGTGCAGAAGGCACCTGCAACTCAGGGAGTGACTTGTTATTACTGCAAGGAGGCAGGACATTACAGGTCAGCGTGTCCGAAGTTGGCGAAGGATATTTGTTCCCAGTGTGGGCAGGCAGGACATTCTAAGCCCCATTGTCCAGAATTGAGGAAGGATGGTTCAGGTGGAAGCAAATTCCAGAGGCAAGGGCGAGTATTTGCATTAACCGAGGAGGACGCGGGTAACTCGGAAGATGTAATACAGGGTATGCAAGAATTTTGATTTTTATTTTAAATTAATGTAATAAGTAAAACCTTTATTTAAGAACAATTGGAGATTGAGTATCACTCTTCTTGTAACAGGAATTGTTTTAATTAATGGAATAAAGGCAAGGATTTTATTTGATATTGGTTCATCGCATACTTTTGTATTGCCAAATTTTGCAAGGATCTTAGGTTTGGAACCTAAGTTGTTTCCAGGCAGGGTTTTGTCGGTGGCAACGCCGTCAGGTGAAGAGTTGATTACGGATCGATGTTACGAGGGCTGTGATATCGAGATTGGTGGGAGGTTGTTCGGTATTGATTTGATCGAGCTGCAAGTCTTAGGAGTGGATGTCATCGTGGGCATTGATTGGATGACAATATATGATGCCACAATTGAATGCAAGCAGAAGGAGGTGTTGGTGAAAGCACCAGGTGGACCCACAGTGACTTTCCAAGGGAAGAAGAAGATTCCGAAGGTGGCTGCAATGGTATCCAAGATGGTTATTTCAGATGAAGTTAAGGGCATTCCGGTTGTCCGAGATTTTCCTAAGGTGTTCTTGGATGATTTTCCAGGATTACCGCCGCAGAGAGATGTGGAGTTTTGCATTAATGTTCAGTCGGGGAGTGCGCCGATTTCCAAGACTCCGTACAGGATGGCACCTGTAGAGCAAGATGAAGTGAAGAAGCAAATTGAGGAGCTGTTGAGCAAAGGGCTTATTAGGCCGAGTTCTTCTCCGTGGGGAGCGCCAGTGCTGTTAGTCAAGAAGAAGGATGGGTCAATGAGGAAGTGCATTGACTATCGGGAGTTGAATAGGGTGACTATTCAGAACAAGTATCCACTGCCGCGGATTGATGATTTGTTCGATAGGCTTCGAGGAGCAGCGGTGTTTTCGAAGATTGATTTGAGGTCAGGGTATCATCAGGTTCGAGTCAAGGATGAAGATGTGAGTAAGGCAGCTTTTAGGACTCGTCATGGACTCTATGAGTTTTTGGTGATGCCATTTGGGTTGACGAATGCACCAGTAGTTTTCATGGATATGATGAATCGGGTTTTGAGGCCATTTATTGACTCCTTCGTAGTGGTTTTCATCAACGATATCTTGGTGTATTCGAAGTCGGAGGAGGAGCATTCTACGCACTTAACAGCGGTATTACAGAAATTGCAGGAGCATAGCTTGTATGCCAAGTTGTCGAAGTGTGAGTTTTGGAAGTCTGAGGTAGCTTTCCTTGGTCATATTCTTTCTAAGGAGGGAGTGGCCACTGATCCTCAGAAAGTTGAAGCAGTGAAGGATTGGCCCAGGCCAACGTCTGTGAAGGAAGTCAGGAGTTTCTTGGGTTTAGCTGGTTATTACAGAAGATTCATCCAGGGTTATTCTCAGATTGTAGTTCCTTTGACAGGCTTGACCTGGAAGAATGTGGCATTTCTATGGACTGATAAGTGTGAGGAGAGTTTTCTTGAGTTAAAGGAAAGGTTGACTACTGCACCTATCGTAGCTTTGCCACAAGCTGGGAAGGATTATGATATCTTCAGTGATGCGTCTCTCAGAGGTTTGGGTTGTGTCTTGATGCAAGAAGGCAAGGTTATTGCTTATGGTTCGAGGCAATTGCGTCCGCATGAGAAGAATTATCCGACACATGATTTGGAGCTAGCAGCTATCATTTATGCCTTGAAGCAGTGGAGGCATTATGTTTATGGTGAGAAGGTCAACATGTACACTGACCACAAGAGCCTGAAGTATATTTATCAACAGAAGGATTTTAATCTTCGGCAGAGAAGGTGGTTGGAGGTATTGGAAGACATTCGTCCTGAGATCAAGTATCATCCGGGCAAGGTGAATGTGGTAGCCGATGGACTTAGCAGGAAGAGTAGTTTATCAAGTTTGATCACTACTCGAAGTGAGTTGGCAGCAGAGATCGATCAGGCAGGTATCGAGGTGGTGCTGCAAGGTTTAGGGGCATCTTTGGCTCAGTTGAGGCTGCAGCCATCCTTGAGAGAGAGGATTGTGGAAGGTCAGAGATCAGATTCAGAGATTCAGAAGATGTTGCAACAGGTTTCAGAGGGCAGACTATCAGAGTTTCGTGTCCAAGATGGAATTCTTTGGATGGGTGAAAGGTTGTGTGTTTCGGATAATGCAAATTTGAGAGATAGTATCTTGCAGGAAGCACACAGTACCTTGTTGTCAGTTCATCCTGGAGGCACGAAGATGTAAATTCGTGGGTTTTGCTCGTTGTCGGGAATCCATTCCCGTTACTCTTGATTTTTGTTGTTCTTCATCTTCGGTTAAGGCAGTAACTTGTACTTAAATTTATTTGTTTGATACAAGTCAAAAAAATTCACCTATAGTGTAGTTGGGTCTAGAGACAACCAAAGATTGTGTTTTCCTTGATGAGTTTTGTCTCTATTGTGATAATTTGGTCATAGATGACTTATGACACCAATCTTGATAGGTGATAACCTAGGGTTTGCCCAAATCTTGATTTTTAATCATATATGTGAATAAGGGTGTGAATTTGTGTTTGGATTAAGACCCATGTGAAATAATAGGTGTGGAAATGTTAGTAACCCTAAATCATGATTTTTAGATGCTTGGTAGGTTGTATTTCATGTTTGGATGTGTTTGGATCAATATTCTTGAAGTTATGTCGTTTTTGTTTTGACGTGTGAAATCTGTATTTACTGGGTGTTCTATTTTGATTGTTGTTTTCGTCTATGCTAAAGCCAGTATCTTGAACCCCGTATAAAAGATGAAATTTAGATAATTTTGTCTATTTTTAAACCCCACTGGTTTTGCTTGATTTGGATTTCGTATGACTGAGTTATGACTGTTTTAGTACAGAGGTGTTGATCTATTCCAGATTCAGTTTTTGGGTTGATTTGTTAACAAACTATTTTCAAGAACTATTCTATACATACTATCTTGATCCAATATTTTGGTCAGTGTTTCTTTATGATATTAGGGACTACTCAGAAATTTTATAAATTTTATTGATAAGTTTTATGTGAGGTTTCATGTTCGTTTCTAAAATCTATACATGCGGTATTTTGCTCGCTGTTCAGTAAAGAACCCTATTTTCACTATGATTCCTTTTACTGTATGAAAAATATTTGTGAAATGTGAAAGTTAGTAAATTTTATCTATTTTCATATCCCTTTGGCAAAATTGGATTTTGATTCACTGGTTGCGAGATATCTTAGTTTTCGTACAGCAGTGTTGAGATTTCCAGATTCGCTAAACTATGTTTTCTTGATGCTTTGGTATTTTTTGATGACTTTTCTATTCTTATTAGAAAATTATGAAACTTTATATTTTGATTTAGACTTATAGGGGAATACCCCAGATTTTTCGTGGATTTATTTGATGAGTTTTGATGCTGTTTTTCTGACTGAGAATTGGTTTTTTTGATTTCTGACTGAACATGTTATCTGTTTTCAAATCGGTTTTGAGTAATGATGTTGTGAATTACGATGTAACTTATTTATATTCGCTGGATTCGTGTGGAAGTCTATTTTCCAGATCCTTAGACGGATCCAGATTTGGATGTTTTTAGTAGCAGGAATCACTGTTTTAGTACAACACTGTCTTGCTGTCCTGAATTGGAAAACTAGTTGTTTTGCCCTGTTATGTGTTATCTTGTACCTGTACTTATTTATCTTGCACCCTGAACTTGATACATGTTTATACCCTATTATTCTTGACTTTTTTCGTGACACACACATCCTGTTTGACATTAATAATAAAATAACCAAGCCGAGGTTTAATGGGAAAGATCTAGTAGTGGATAATTCAGAAACGTGTACTCGGAAGGGGCCCCGTATTTCCCATATTTGGAATTTGGTATATGATTTTGATTATTTGGAATTTGGTATATGAGTTGGATTATTTGGAATTTGGTATATGATTTGGTTAATTTGGAATTTGGTATATGATTTGGATTACTTGTCCATGATTACACTACCCTCTATGGTCCACTATGAAATCTAAAGCGACAATATTTGTTGTAGCAACCATGTTGTATGGGTGGCATGAAGTGCTACCTAGATAGTAATTCACTAAAAGACTTGAACATGATACATGAGAATTGATACATGATTATATGATACTTGACTATTGATGCATGTTACATGATTACCTGTTACCTATATACCCGTTACCTGATTATCCTGTTTACCTGTTTACTTAACACTTGATACATGCTTACCTGTTTACTTGACACTTGACACATGTTACCTGCTCCTGTTAGTATATCATGTTGCTAGTTAGTTTCCCCATGTGCTTGTATCCTACATTATTTGTAACCCGCGACTTGCAATTGGCGGGTACTTTTTTTTCTCTTTTTCTCTTTCTTGCATCCGTTGAATTGCAGATTTTGGAGAACAGATTCCAGATGGTATCGGTTACATGAAGTATTAGTGCTGGATCTTGTTATTATTATTTCTTGTAGTTGCTTGAACAATAATTGTATTCATGTATTTGGATTCATTCTTGCATTTGGGCAATGTGACCCAGGATTATTTGTGTATTTCAGATCATGACTATTTGAGATTAATATATTTTATTTCAAGTATTCTTGGTGGTATTTGGTTCATGTGTGCATGTGGCTGACTTTTCTGGCTTCCGACTCTGATTATATTGTGATATGTTGTAAAGATTTCTGAACAACTTATGAATGATGAAAATCATTCGATGAGATTTTGTCTTATACCCGTATTCCATATTATTTTTGGGAAGCGGGGTGTGACAGAAGGAGGTGAGGAATGCTCAATGCTATGAGCGCAAGATGAAGGACCTCAAGTTGAAGCAATTGGCGTCTAAGTCCTGTAACCAGGCTCTTCAGGCCGACCTAACTTCCCAGGCCGAAGCTAGCCTGAAGAGGGAGGGCTAGCTGAAGAAGGCAGCGGCCCTCGAGATCAAGAAGATCAAGCAGGACGGCATGGACAAGGTCATCGAGGCCTACGATGATGTTTATGCCATGGCGATCGGGCACGTCAAGTATTACCACCCCGAGTTGGAGCTTGATCATTTCCACTATGACATGAAGCTGCCCAACCACCCGCTATCTCCCGAAGAGAGCGGTGACGAAGATGTTACTGTGGCAGAACCTGGTGTCGAAGCTTCCGCTGTCAAAGAGGTTCGCCATACTTCCAAACATTAGCTTATGTATTTTCTTTTTCCCCTCTTTCTTCATTGCATTTTGAAATCGCCGAACGCTTACTGGCCACCGCATGTTTGTATGAAATTTTTGAGTAATGAAAAAGGGTTTTTTCACTTTTGGGCGAACCTTTTGACTTGAATTTTTGACGCATAGTCAGCTTTGTAAGATTTCGTAAAATTAGCCAAGTATATAGGGCTCGGAATGATTTTTCTTTTGCCTCTGCCAGATGGATGCGCCCTCGGGGGTCGGCCCTGGTCGTGCCGAGATGGTGCGGTTTATGGGTAAGATCATGGCATTAGAGTCCGCACTGCCTGTCACGCCCCGCTTTCCAAAAAGAATACGGAATATGGATACGTAACAAAAGCCCAGCAAATGATTTTCATTATCCATAAGCTGTTCAAAAATCTTTACAATATCTCACACAAATAATCAGAGTTGGAAGTAAAAGTATCAACCAACATGCAAAATTGAAACAAAACACCAACAGAAATTTACTTGAAACCAAATACAATATTCTCAAATAAATCAGAGTCTGGACAAAAACAAATATCCTGGGTCACATCGCCCAAATACAAATAAATATTCAATAAACCAAGTATACTTTTATTCAATGTTCAAGCACCAATAATAAAAATAATAATAAAGCATAATCTCCAGCTAAGCTCCAGCACTAATACATCATCTCACCAATACCATCTGGCATCCTGATATGCAATTAGTAAATTTGCAGGAGAAGGAGGAAAGAAGAAAACAAGTACCCGTCAATTGCAGGTCGCGGGTCACAAATAATGTAGGATACAAGCACATGGGGAAACTAACTAATAGCATGACAAACTAACATTATAGTTGTTTTATGTCTAAGGCAGTGTCATATGGCAACTAGCAGTGACTAGTAACAGTAAGCTCAGTATATCAGTCAATCAAGACAACAGTATAATAATATCAGTTTAACAATCTCAGTCCAACAGTCTCAGTCCAACAGTATTAGTCTAACAGTATCAGCTTTATGTTCTTACAGTTTTGTGTGTATTACTAGCTAGGTAGCACTTCATGCATCCCGGTTTTTACTACATGGTTGCTACAACAAACAGTTTCGCTTTTAGATTTTATAGTGGACCATGATGGGGCAGTGAACTCAGGATCAGTAACAGTAGTAATAACAGTAATAGTAACAGTAACAGTAGCAGAAAGTAACAGTAACAGTAATAGTAACTGTAACAGTACGGAACACTAGTTCCCTTCTAAGTACACGTTTCCATATTTTCCACTACTAGATCTTCCCTTAAGAAATCCCGGCTTGATTATTTTTATTATGGTCATCAAACAGGCATGAATGTGTACGAAATAGTGTCAAACTAACATGGTATAATCAGTATTAGGTTCAAGGAAACAAACAAACAATCATAGATGATATACAGTCACATAAACGAGCAAAACAGTGTATATTCATATTCAAGATAGCATGACAGTACAGTACTAAAACAGTGATTCTTGTCGCTACAGAAATGCAAATATGGATCCGTCAAAGGATCAGAAAAATAGACATCCACACGAATCCAACGAATTTAATTAAGTCATATAGGAATTCACAACATTTTAACTCAAAGCAGGTTCGAAAACAGAAAACATGTCCAGTCAGAAATCAGGAAAACAAATTCTCAGTCAGAAAAATAGCATTTAAAACTCATCAAATAAATCCACGAAAAAACTAGGGTATTCCCCTATATGTTTAGAATCAAAATATAAAGTTTCATAATATTCCAGTAAGAATATATCAGTCATCAAAAATACAAAAGCATTAAGAAAACGTAGTTTAGCAAATCTGAAAATCCCAACACTGCTGTACGAAAACTAATATATCTCGCAACCAGTGACACGAAATCCAATTCCGCCAAAGGTATATGAAAATAGATAGATTTTACTAACTTTCACATTTCACAAACATTTTTCATACAGTATAAGGAATCATAGTGAAAATAGGATTCTTTACAGAACAACGAGCAAAATACAGCATGTATAGATTTTAGAAACGAGCATGAAACATCACATAAAACTCATCAATAAAATTCACCAAAACTCTGGGTAATCCCTAACTTAATAAAGAAATACTGACCAAAGTTTCAAATCAAAATAATATTTATAGAATAGTTCTTGAAAATAGTTTGTTATCAAAATTACCCAAAAACAGAATCTGGAAAAGATCGACACCACTGTACTAAAACAGCCATAACTCAGTCATACGAAATCAAAATCAAGCAAGATCAAAGGAGTTTGAAAATAGAAGAAATTATCGAAAACTCATATTTTATACCTAAATCAAGATACAGACTGTAGCATAGACGAAAACAGCAAACAAAACAGAGCAGTGCCAAAATACAGATTTCATACTTCAAAACAAAAACGACATAGTTTCAAGAATATTGGTCCAAACACATCCAAACTTGAAATAAAACCTACCAAGTGTCTAAACATCATGATTTAGGGTTATTAACATGTTCACACCAAATATAACATATGGGTCTCAATCCAAACACAAATTCACACAAACATTCACATACATGATTAAAAATCAAGAATTGGGCAATTCCTAGGTCATTTCATATCAAGATTTGTGTCATGAGTCATCTATGGCCAATTTATCACAATAGAGACAAAACCCATCAAGGAAAACACAATCAAAGGTTGTCTCTAGACCCAACTACACTATAGGTGAACTTTTTGACTTGTATCAAATAAATGAATTGGAGTACAAGTTACTTGCCTTAAATTGGGGATGAAGAACGATGCAAACGCGAAGAGAAGCAAAACCCACGAACGAAATCCGCTACAAGCAACGAATCCAAGCACAACGAACAAAACTCTACACGAACGATCCTCCTTGAAGCAACGATCAAAGTGGCAAGCACCCACTTTGAGAATACCATGAAGAGAAGGGATTGATGCACACTCTTGATGATGGTGGTGGTGATGATTGTTGGCTAGGCAAACAAGGGGATGGAGTGGTCGGGTTTGGGGTGTTGATATATGGCCGGTAGGGGATGTGGGGATGCTCGGCCAGAGTGGAGGTAGCCGGAGGGGGCTGTCGGTCTGGGGAAGGCCGGCTAGGTGTGGTAGGGTGTATGCAGCCAGGAGCACAAGCAAGGATGGGGGCCGGGATTAAGGAGAGGGAGAGAGATTTAGGGTTAGGGTTTAAGGTTTAAGGATTAAGGGATTTATATATAGGAGTTTAAATGTGGGTTAATGTGTTGTGGGTATTAGTATCTAGTAATAGGTATACAAATGGGTTTTGAATTTTGGGTCAAATAACAATAGGAATGCAAATAGGATTGAGATTTTTGGCTTTGGAAATCTTATTAGGAGATAAAATAATGGGAAAAGGAAAATGCAACCAAAACACCACCATAACACCACGAAAAAGATAAAATAAACAGAACGATGCCAAAAATGAGGAAAAGATCAAAATGATGAAAAACGAGACAAAAGAGACAATCCATCAATCAAAAGAAGCTCAAAATGAAATAAAATGAATATATATTGAAAAAAAATTCAATATACGGTTCAGGAAAAATACAAGAGAGAAAAGAAAAAAAATAAATACACCAAAAGAAAAATACAGTCGAAAATACACAAAATGAAAAATAGGGGTTACACTGCCCCGGTACCGTAAAGAGGCTCGCAAGCGAGAAGCTGGTGTCCAATATTTTAAGGATAAGTCGAAGGGACTTAGCTTGGAGTCCATTTGCTTCCCCCGTCATCTTAGTTAAGAAGGGAGATGGAAGCTGGCGATTGTGCATAGACTACAGGGCTCTCAACTCTTAGACAATCAGAGCCAAGTTCCCAATTCCCTTGATAGATGAACTTCTAGATGAGTTAAATGGTGCGAGGTACTTCTCTAAGCTTGATCTAAGGTCGGGGTATCACCAAATCAGGGTAAACGCTGAAGACATACCAAAAACGGCATTTAGAACCCATCATGGCCACTTCGAATTTGTTGTCATGCCCTTTGGGTTAACTAACGCTCCAGCTACCTTTCAAAGCCTTATGAACGATATCTTCAAGGACCATCTGCAAAAATTTGTACTCGTCTTCTTCGACGATATCTTAGTCTATAGTCCATCGTGGGAGAGTCATATTGTGCACTTGACTCACACCCTAAGAATTTTGAGCTCTTATCAACTACTTGTGAAGGCCAGCAAATGCATTTTTGGGCAAAGAGAAATTGGGTATTTGGGCCATATTATAAGTGCTAATGCATCGCAGTTGATTCCCACAAGATTAGAGCTGTCGAGGAGTGGCCAGAACCCAAAAATGTGAAGGAATTGAGAGGATTTTGGGGGTTGACAGGGTACTATAGAAGGTTCGTAAAGGATTATGGGAGTATTGCGGCACCATTGACACAGCTGCTGCGGAAGAATTCCTTCAAGTGGTCCACATCGGCTGCACAAGCTTTCGTCGCTCTCAAACTTGCGATGACCATGACGCCCGTACTCAGAGCTCCGGACTTCACTAAAGTCTTCGTGGTGGAAACTGATGCATCTAAGGAAGGGATTGGGGCGGTATTGATGCAAGAACTTCACCCCATAGCATACTTGAGTAAGGCACTAAAAGGGAGAGCTCTTGTCTTATCGACCTATGAGAAGGAGGTCCTGGCGATTCTCCAAGCCGTTAAGCAATGGAGACAATATTTGATAGGAGCGTCGTTTGTGATCAAGACTGATCAAAGAAGCATCAAACACATCTTAGAACAAAAGATCAATACTGAGATCCAAGAAAAATGGTTGTGGAAACTTTTGGGTTTCTCCTTTACTGTAGAGTACAAGAAGGGAGTTGAAAACAAAGTCGCAGATGGGTTGTCGAGAAGGCAAGGGGAACAGAGTACATGCTATGAAGTTACATTTGTGGTGTCGCAATGGTTGGGAGAGCTCAAAAGCTTAGTTGAACAAGACCCTTACTTCCAAAAGCTTGCGGAAAAGCTGCAAAATGGCTCTCTAAATCCTGATCATTATCGATTCTTTGAGGGAATCTAGTACTATCAAGGAAAGATTCTTGTTAGTCCTACGACCAGTGTGAAGAGATTAATCTTCCAAGATCACCATGCTTCATCTATTGGGGGGCACTCGGGGTTTCATAAAACCCTGCAAAGAATAAAAAGAGCCTTCACTTGGGAGGGAATAAGTCGTGATGTGAAGACAATGGTGAAGGAATGCTTGGTTTGCCAACGCAACAAGAGTGAGACGCTCCTTCCGGCAGGATTGTTGAGTCTTCTCCCTATTCCTGATCGAATTTGGGAGGATATCCCAATGGATTTTATAGAGGGATTGCCCAAAAGTTTTGGGAAGAGCTCCATTATGGTGGTAGTGGATCGCTTGTCTAAATACGCACATTTTGTCGGAATTGCACATCCCTATACAGCCCAATCGATTGTCTAAGTATTCGTCGACAACATTTACAAGCTCCATGGAATGCCCCGCAGCATCGTAAGTGATCGCGACCAAATTTTCATTAGCAAATTCTGGAAAGGGTTCTTTGTGCAACAGGGATGCAAGCTACAACAATCCACGGCCTACCATCCCCAGAGTGATGGACAAACGGAGGTGGTTAACAAGTCCTTGGAGATGTATCTAAGATGCTTTTGTGGTCAGAAGCCGACTGAGTGGAACAAGTGGTTAGGATGGGCGGAGTTTTGGTATAACACCAACTGGCATGTATCGACGGGGCTCACACCCTTTGAGAGCGTCTACGGCAGGCCACCCCTCTCTCTACTGCGCTATACAGTGGGCACAGCTGCGTCACCTATGGTGGAAGAAGGTTTGCTTTCTCGGGATGCCATTATCACCTTGTTGAAGGACAACATTGCTGCTGCTCAAAGCAGAATGAAGTTCTTCGCTGACAAAAAGAGAACGGAGCGTGAATTTGAAATGGGAAATTTAGTCTTCCTCAAATTGCAACCGTATAAACAAGCGACGGTGCGGAATCACTTGCCCCAAAAGCTCTCTTCAAGGTACTTTGGTCCATATAGGGTAGTGGAGAGGATAGGCGCGGTTGCTTACAAGCTGGATTTGCCAACTTCAGCTTCCATTCATCCGGTGTTTCACGTTTCCAAATTAAAGAGGTGCCTGTAGGATAATGGCTCGATTCTGGTATTTGGTATCTGCAGTGTTCGAAAGTTTCAGAGCTTCAGTCGACTGGATGGAGGAGCAGTCGACTGTCCAGAGAGGAGTTTTTCGAAGACTGAGAATACAGCAGCAGCAGTCGACTGTATGTGGGAGTCAGTCGACTGTCCCGAAGGAATCAGTCGACTGGTATGAAGACCAGTCGACTGTCGGCGGGTTTTGGATCCAGATTCGGCCCAATTCGAAAGGCCCAATAGTTTCCCTATAAATACACCCGTTAGGGTTTTGTAAATTGTAACACCTTATTCGGATTTTGCAGCCGTCATCTCTTGTAAAGGCTTTGTTTGCCCATTGGAGATCATAGTAAAGAAACCCCAACCGCCCCTTGTGGATGTAGGCATCGTTTTGCCGAACCACGTAAATCTTGTGTTCTTGTGTTGCTTGCTTTTCTGTATTTTCTCGCTGTTCCTCTCGTTAGATTGTTGGTTTGATTTGTATTCCGCACAACAATTGGTATCAGAGCTGTTGGTTCGACCTAGAGGGAGATGGCGGGTGATGCAGAAGCAACCAAGGATGTTGTGGGATCAAGTTCGTCAAGAACAACGATTCACAACGCAAAATTTGAAGTTGAAAAATTTGATGGGACAAACAATTTCGGGATGTGGCAATGTGAGGTGTTGGATGTTCTTGTTCAACAAGAACAAGATGTTGCTTTGGAAGTAGAAAAACCAAAGGATATGTCCGAAGCAGATTGGAAGAAGTTGAATCGAGTTGCGTGTGGGACTATTCGGCTCTTTATTGAGAAGGCTCAGAAGTATGATTTGATGAGGGATACCGTTGCTGCGGTGTTGTGGAAGAAGCTCGAAGACAAATACATGAGGAAAAGTTTGGAGAATCGGCTGTATTTGAAGAAGAGACTTTTTCGCTTCACCTATACGGAAGGTATGTCTATGAATGCTCATGTTGAATCATTTAATAAATTATTGGCTGATTTGTTAAATTTGGATGAGCAAATTAAGGATGAGGATAAAGCCCTAATTCTGTTGAATTCATTACCTGAAAGTTATGATCATTTAGCAACTACTTTATTATATGGAAAAGATACTGTGAAATATGAAGATGTTGCAAATGCTCTGTTGAATAATGAAACTAGGAGAAGGGATAAAATGGTTGATAGAGAAACTTCTGAAGCATTGATTGTGAGGGGCAGGACTGAGACCAGATCTGAGTCCAAATCTGGGAAAAAGGGAAACAAATCTCGTTCCAAATCGAGAGGAGTTTCGAAGGACAGGAAAATACCGGCCAAAGATGAATGTGCTTTCTGTCATGAAAGGGGGCATTGGAAAAAGGATTGTCCAAAGCTACGAAATAAGGGAAATTCGACTGCAAATGTGACTGTTGATAATTTAGATAGTGGCGAGGATTTTTCTTTTGCACTTGCTTCTAGTCCCTCACTTTATCAAGAAGTATGGTTTCTTGATACAGCAGCCTCCTATCATATGTCTTGGAAAAAGGAGTGGTTTACTTCTTTGGAGTATATGGATGGTGGTGTAGTTTTGATGGGAAATGATGCACCTTGTAAGAAGGTAGGAATCGGGAAGATTGAATTGCTAATGCACGATGGTCTTATTAGGGAGCTTTCAGATGTATGGTATGTTCCAGATTTGAAAAAGAATCTGATTTCACTAGGTGCTTTGGAGGCCAGTGGATTGAAATTTGCTAGTGAAGGTGGCATTCTGAAGGTGACTAGCGGATCACTCGTGGTGATGAAAGGGCAAAGAAAGAGGAACTTGTTTTTCTTGCAGGGAAAAACATATTTGGGTCAGGCTGCCAGTGTAACTGAGAAGCCTAAACAGGTTGTTCCCGACTCTACCAGGTTGTGGCATATGCGACTCGGGCATGCAGGAGAAAAGGCCTTGCAGGGGCTTGTGAAGCAAGGGTTGCTTAAAGATGCTAAAGGGTGCAAGTTGGAATTTTGTGAACATTGTGTTTTGGGTAAGCAAACTAGGGTGAAATTTGGTACAGCTGTACATCAGACAAAGGGTATCCTCGATTATGTGCACACAGATGTTTGGGGCCCTACTCAGACACCTTCTATGAGTGGTAGACACTGGTTTGTTACTTTTGTTGATGATTACTCCAGACGAGTTTGGGTATATACCATGAAGCACAAAGATGAAGTTTTGACATTGTTCACAAGTTGGAAGAAGAAAGTTGAAAATCAGACTGGTAGGAAGATTAAGGTTCTGAGGTCAGATAATGGAGGGAAATACAAGAACGATCCGTTTCTGAAGTTGTGTGAAGATGAAGGGATCCAGAGGCACTTCACAGTTAGGAAGACTCCACAGCAAAATGGGGTTGCAGAAAGGATGAACAGAACCTTACTTGAGAAGGTAAGATGTATGTTAGCACAGTCTGGATTGAAGAAGACATTTTGGGCAGAAGCTGTTATATATGCAAGCCACATTGTCAACCGTTTACCATCAGCAGCACTTGAAGGCAAAACGCCTATTGAGGTATGGAGTGGTAAACCTGCATCTGATTATAGTTTTTTGCATATATTTGGTTGTCCTGCTTATTTTCATGTAACTGAAACTAAACTTAATGCAAGAGCCAAAAAGGCTATATTTGTTGGTTTTAGTACTGGTGTCAAAGGTTACAGGTTGTGGTGTCCAGAACAGAAGAAGTTAGTAATCAGCAGAGATGTGACTTTTGATGAGACCAGCATGATTAGCTCGGGACAGTCGACTGGTGGTATAGGACAGTCGACTGGTAATCAGCAGAAGAGTGGGACAGTTCTCCAACAGGTGAGTAGCAGAATCTCGGGACAGTCGACTGATGTACAGGAGCAGTCGACTGGTGGTCTAGAACAACAGAAGAGTGGGAGCTCGGGACAGTCGACTGTTGGCAATAACCAGTCGACTGGTAGGAGAGTTCTCCAACAGGTGGAGTTAGAAAAGTTGTCAGTTGAAAATCCTGTTCCTATCCAAGATGAAGATGATGTGGTTGATGCTGAGAATGATGAAGAAGTTCCTATCCAGCAGGAAGAATCAATTGCAGTAAGAAGGCAAAGAAGAGATATCAAACGACCGTCTCGTTTTACAGATACAGTTGCATTTGCTCTTCCCATTGTGGATGATGAAGTTCCCTCCAACTTCAAAGAAGCCACTAGAAGTTCAGAAAATGCAGATTGGAAAGTTGCTATGGATGAAGAGATGAACTCTCTTCATAAGAATAAGACTTGGGATCTAGTGCAACTACCAAAGGGGAAGAAAGCAATTGGTTGCAAGTGGGTGTATACGAAGAAAGAAGGTCCAAAAGGCAGTGTTCGGTTCAAGGCTAGACTAGTAGCAAAGGGGTATGCTCAAAAGGAAGGAATTGACTACAATGAAGTGTTCTCTCCGGTCGTGAAGCATCCTTCTATTCGGATTTTGTTGGCATTGGTAGCACAGTTTGATCTTGAATTGACACAGATGGATGTGAAGACTGCGTTCTTACATGGGGATCTAGATGAAGAAATTTATATGTCGCAGCCAGATGGGTTCAAAATTGCTGGGAAGGAAAGTTGTGTTTGCAGGTTGAAGAAGTCTCTCTATGGGTTGAAGCAATCTCCAAGGCAGTGGTATTTGAGGTTTGACCAGTTTATGAAGGTGCAAAGATATTCCAGAAGTGAGTTTGATCATTGTGTCTACTTCAGGAAATTGCAGGATGGTTCTTTCATATATCTGTTATTATATGTGGATGATATGTTAATTGCCTCTAAAAATGCTAAGGAGATTCAAAATTTGAAGAATCAGTTGAGTTCTGAATTCGAGATGAAGGATCTTGGTGAAGCCAAGAAGATACTTGGGATGGAGATAGCTAGAGACAGAGCAAAGGGCATAGTGAGTTTGACACAGAAGCAATATCTTTTGAAGGTGCTGAAACGGTTCGGTATAGATGAGAAAACTAAACCAGTTAGCACACCCTTAGCCAGTCATTTGAGAATTAGTGCTTCTCAGTCTCCAAGTACAGATGAAGAGAGACAGTATATGGCGAATGTACCTTACACTAGTGTGGTTGGCAGTTTGATGTATGCCATGGTTTGTACTCGACCAGACATTTCCCAGGCGGTGAGTATGGTTAGTCGATATATGCATGATCCAGGCAAAGAGCATTGGCAAGCGGCTAAATGGATTTTGAGGTACATAAGTGGCACCACAGATGTGGGTTTGAAATTTGAAAGGGATGACTACATTAGCAGGTTATTGGTTGGGTATGTTGATTCTGACTATGCAGGTGATCTAGATAAGAGGCGGTCTACTACAGGCTATTTGTTTACTATGGCTAGAGCACCTATAAGTTGGAGGTCAAATTTGCAGTCCACTGTAGCGTTGTCTACTACTGAGGCTGAATACATGGCGGTTGCTGAGGCCATGAAGGAAGCCATTTGGATACATGGACTTTTGAAGAGCTTGGGGATTCATCGGGAGAAGGTGGAGGTACACTGTGACAGTCAGAGTGCTATTCATTTAGCGAAGAACCAAGTTCATCATTCGAGGACCAAACATATTGATGTCCGTTATCATTTTGTGCGTGATTTGATAAAGGATGGTGATATTCATTTGGTGAAGATTGGAACAGCTGATAATCCTGCTGATATGTTGACCAAAGTTGTTGGGGCAGCCAAGTTCAAGCATTGCATGAACCTGGCTAATATTTTGCATGTTTGATAATTTGGCATGGGCGATTGGGATAGTGCTTTGCTATTGGTTTGTTTAGTATGTGATATCATACTAAGGTGGAGTTTGGGTTCTTTTGTTACATTTGGTGATGAGCAGTTGTTTTGGAGTATTTGTGGAGATTGCTTGGGCTACTTGGAAGATTTCACCAAGGTGGAGATTGTTGGATACTTGACTTGGAAGATCTCGCTAAGGTGGAGATTGTAGGATAATGGCTCGATTCTGGTATTTGGTATCTGCAGTGTTCGAAAGTTTCAGAGCTTCAGTCGACTGGATGGAGGAGCAGTCGACTGTTCAGAGAGGAGTTTTTCGAAGACTGAGAATACAGCAGCAGCAGTCGACTGTATGTGGGAGTCAGTCGACTGTCCCGAAGGAATCAGTCGACTGGTATGAAGACCAGTCGACTGTCGGCGGGTTTTGGATCCAGATTCGGCCTAATTCGAAAGGCCCAATAGTTTCCCTATAAATACACCCGTTAGGGTTTTGTAAATTGTAACACCTTATTCGGATTTTGCAGCCGTCATCTCTTGTAAAGGCTTTGTTTGCCCATTGGAGATCATAGTAAAGAAACCCCAACCGCCCCTTGTGGATGTAGGCATCGTTTTGCCGAACCACGTAAATCTTGTGTTCTTGTGTTGCTTGCTTTTCTGTATTTTCTCGCTGTTCCTCTCGTTTGATTGTTGATTTGATTTGTATTCCGCACAACAGTGCCATGGAAACCATCAACCAGCCGTTTCATCGGAGTTTCCCTCTTGGTGGATAGGTGACTATATGAAGGAGGAGCCGGAGTTGATTTTAGACCGTCGAGTCTTCAAAAAGTTCAACAGAGTAGGGATCCAGCTATTAGTTAAATGGAAAAATAGTGGGTTTAATGAAGCTTCCTGGGTTGATATAGATGACTTCAGACAGCGGTTTCCAACCTTCGAACTTGAGACAAGTTCGTCCTTAAGAGAGGGGAGTTGTCAGGGACTCCGGGGCTTCGTCGAGCATCGCGAAGGGCAGGGAAGGAGCCATCACAGCCATCGCAGGTCACGGGATGAGAAGGGTAGAGTCTGCAGTTAGAATAAATTGGGTTTGTTGAATGTATCAGCTGTATCTGCTTTGTACGCGCTGTGCGCACGTTTTTTTTTCATATATCAAATAGGCGGGAAGAGGGCGGGAGAGCGGGAGAGTGCTTATGGCACGTTTTTTCCCTTTTGATGTAAAAATATCTGTAACCGTCTCTCCCCCATCGACCTATATAGGATCTTGTAATAATCCTTTTTACAATCATCAATAAAGAATCCAAAGTTTCCTCTTCACATTCTTCTTCTTCTTCCTCACCCCAAAACTCTCCAGACTCCATTAATGGCTAGGTCCAGATCCACTCGAAATGGCAACTCTGACATTTGTTTGCTGGTGATGGAACAGAAACAAATTTATGAAGGCTATCTATTGTATTTTTATTATACATCTTTTAATATATTCATATTAACTCTAATATACGTACTCACTGCAGATGTTTTACTTTCCACAAGGAGCTGATAACCTTGTAAGTCTACTGCCCTGCTTTTTATTACTGCCCACCAACTGTTCGATCAAATTCCTGAGGTGAAATTGCTATCGAACTCACAGAAATAGATCATATAGAGGTATGTCTTTCTTTCTTTCAATATGGGTTTGTATCAAATTGAACTGTTTTTGGAGTTTTGTAATTGAAGTGATTATAGTTGATCTTGCTTAGGTGGATGAATGCAAAGTCGTTTGACTTCGATCTTATTGTGCATTGAAATTTTGGTTAAATCCAAAAGTCTTTGTATTTGGATTTTTCAATCGGTTTTGGAATTTTGGTTAAATCCCAAAGTCCAGAGAAATTATGAGGTGGGTTTGATCCAAAATGATGTGCATGATTGATCTCGAAAGAGATCAAAAGTCAGAGCTTGCATTTTGTTTCCAACAGTAAACTTTGTCTACTATATTGGTACTTTCTCAGTACGTTTTCGCTGGAGAGTGGGATACACATGATTAAATCAATGCGTTGAAATTTATATCACTTTCATCAAATTAGTGATGAACGGTTGGATCATATGCTAGACCACCTTCGACTGTACAAATTGTGTGTGCATGTGTTCCTGAAGACACTGTGTATGTGTTGTAGTTTTCATGAAATTATCTAAATAAGATTTCTTGAGTTACTTTAACAAGACATTTTTATTTTTAATATTGTACTCGTAAATAAACTTTCTTTTTTTTACTTGAAAATTTCCTCCTTTTGTGTGACTACATACTAAATAATAATATGCTGTAAAACAAAGATCAAAGATTGAATCATTGAAGTGGCTTCATCATTAATGTATTCTCTCTCCTTCTCTTACGTTTATTAGCTATTTTTTTTCTAGGTAATGTTGATTTGTACGAAGTAAATAATACTACTATATTAGGTGAAACATCATCTGTAATTGTTATCTTCTCCACAATTATTTAAAGAAATGCTCATGAATGGTCATTTCATTCCTTGTCTTTTTTTTTTTTCCTTTCTATTAATTTCCATCTTCTTCACTCACTTTATCACACATTTTGGCCGGTTTGAAATGGACACTTGTGAGGATTTTACAACTGGTCTGATTAAACACAAACTAGTTATATATGAAGATTTTGGTTGATAGGGATTCTCTTCACCCTATTCTTTCCCTGTATATGTCATTGTTATGTTGAGATATTCTTCGTGCAAGTGTCAATGGTGAGCCTCATCTTCATCTCATCCTCATTCGTTAGTGAGCAAAAGAATCAGATGCTAGTCTTTTTGGCTTGAAGCCACATAGTTCAATAGTAACGGAATTTGTAACTGTATAAGTAATTATATTTATTCCGTAATTTCGTTGTCAATTTCATGCTAGTATATTTGGAGTTGGTGGAATTATCATATTCAAAGTTTTATGTAAATGATTTTTTCTGGTTGTCAATTTTAACTAGATACTTATATGGTTTTGTGACTATATATATACTTTTAGATTCAATAAACAGGAATTTTTTTGTTCTGAAGAACAGATTTAGTACATAAACAAACATAGCTATTCTCAATCACTGTACAATTTAAGATAACCATGTATACTCCTTTTGCAGTTATGAACTTATAATTTTTATTTTTTTTTTTTTTTTGATTTAACTGGGTATCCCTCACCCTCTCTAGGTGGGATGAATCCTCCTCTCCGGTTCAGACTAATCCCAGTCCCGTGAGCTAGGTTTTGCGGGGCCCATCTCTTGGACCCACGGCCACTGGCCATCACACAATGTTAACCATAGGGCTCGAACCCAGGACCTTTGGAGGAGCACACTCCAAATCCCATCGCTCTCTACCACTAGGCCATCATGTGATGGTTTATGAACTTATAATTACGTGAAACTTGAAGCAATACAATCTGTTCTTGCTAATATTGGTTAAGATATAAAAGTTTCATCAAAGACTAATTAGTGAAGTAATCATTAACTTATTTTGTAATTAATTCGATATTACAACCAACCATTAAACTTGTAGTGTAAAGATGTTTGTTCACGTACATATTCATAGTCTAGTCTATTAATTTAATATGAGTGGTGAAGAAATATAGCGTGAAACTAAGTCTCAAGCCACATGATGTGTAATGGTTCATTCTATTCAAAAGAAATAAATTGCTATATGAAGAGCTAAGATGGAGCAATAAGTTTTGAAAATAATGTAGTAATTTTATTTTAAAATGAATTTTAAGTAGATATTGTATAGATTTAATCATTTTCAATATTTTTAAAAAATAATATCATTTTTAATATTGGAGGAAACTAATTAAAATAGAAAATTTGTGTTCAGTGGAGTCTTCAAATATCTTTGGATCCACTTTCTTTGCCGGGAAGGGGAAAATCATAAGGTAAGAGGAGAAGCAAGAGGGTAGGGATTGAAGACAATGACCTTAGGCCAACTATTAATTATATTATTATACCAATTATAGGGGATTTACCGATTTACCAGTGATAGAATGCATATCCTCTTTCATTTACATGGGTAAAATGAGTTCTTGAATGTAATTTGTAATTTTAAATCTAAATCTAAATAAAATTTAAATAAAAGTTTTATTAGATATAGAAAAATATTATTTTCTTATACATTCTACACACACCTTGTTATTTTTATATATTGCCACTCGATTCACTCCAAAAGTGATTAATTTGAGACCAGGTACACAATCATGGCCTTTGATGCTATGTGGGAATGTACTTCAAGACTCCATCAGCAAACAATCGGACAAATCTGGAGAATAAATCCTAATTGAAGTGTCTCTCGTTCGCTCAATATAATTTTTTAACTTTTGCAATCTGGAGAATAGTCTAAGAAAGCAACGACGAGGTGACCGGGCTTCACCTCAACAGGAGGACTCGTTGATAGATGTTTTGTGACCAATATGGCAGGCCAAGAAGCGCAGCGTATCGTGAGGCTACTGGAGTATGAGGGTCTACTCATAGAAGCGAAGAGTTAATGTTTCTTTCGTTTTCTCTAGTTTCTTGTTGTTGTTGTTCCCTTGTTTGTAAATGTATTGACTGTCTTGACGCGAATCGCGTCTACTTTTGTTACTGTCCTTTATTTGTACTACTCTGTTCCGTTAACAAATCATTAATGAAACGATGGCAGGACCATCTTTATTCTCAAAAAAAAAAAAAAAAAAAGAAAAGAAAAAAAAACTTTTGCAATCATATTCCTTCATACTTAAGCTTTTTATCTAAAATTGGTCCAAAAAATCATAAACTTTCATAGTACTGCACTTGGATCTTAAACTGATTGCTTTTGGAGTGCTTTAGAATGTCCTAGAAAAGTAATTTTGTACTGTTATGCAAAAAATAAGTATGATTTGTGCAAATAGTTCTGTAATATTTTTCTGAACTCCTAGTAAATATAACTAAAAAAATTAGCTAGTTATGTCTGAATTTTGATATCTTATCACCACACTATACTATCCATGTCTAACAAACAAAGATCATGGAGTCAAACGGCTTGTTCTCTCAGTCAACAGTCATTACTACTATATCACATATTTGATGAGGACTTTTGGTAATGTTGATTTCAACGAAGTAAAGAAAACTATATTAGGTGGATACATCATCTGCGATATTCTTCACATTACTTAATACTATATTAGGTGGATACATCGTCAGCGATATGCTTCACATTACTTAAAGAGAAGCTCATGAATGCTCGATTCTTCCATTGTTTTTCCTTTTTCTGTATCCATCTTGGTTTTTGTTTGGTTGTCTCTTCACATTACTGAAAGAAAACTAGGACTAGGCGCATGAAAATATATTGCTTACTACCTTGAAGCTTTCAATTAAAGGTGAATGAGACTTTTAAGGGTTTCTCGTAAATCCTAAACACAAGCAACCACTGAAGAGCCTCATTCACCCTGCAATATATGTTGAAGCTAGAAAATTGGTGGACAAAGTATCCCAAGTGTTCATATGCTTTGACTATTTTTTTCACTGAAAGGTGAAGCTAAAAAAAGGCTCGCTAGGCATTCAGAGAAACTCAATTAATTCATAGTTGTATTGGTTGAAAGCGTCTGTCATAGTAGATAATAATACCTGGAACAACACACATATTGCAATTGTTGGCACTACCATGTCCTCCCCTGAAAAGGCAGCTTGGGAGATTTTCAACTCATTGGATGTCAAATATGTTCTTGTAGTCTTCGGAGATGAGGACACCTGTGCATATTAATCATAATTGTGGCTCATAGACTTTGGAGGTGAGGACACTTGTATGATTTTTATGACACAAGTTTTGCATCTAGTAGTACAACTAGTTTAGTGAGTTCTTCTTCTGCTACTTCTAGAGGTAAGGGTAAAAGTAAATTAGATAATGCCAGATTTAATTTATTTACACAAATTCAATCAAAAAAATCTAGGACTAATTAACCAAAATGAATTAAATTGGTATAATCAACAAGATTATGAAAGTTAGTAACACAGCCGAACAGGATTTGCTTAATTTATGGGGATGTTTATAAGAGAATATAAACTTTAGGTCCCTGGCTTGACAGTGAATTTCTATTAGGCTCTTAGACCTTTTCAACTTACTGTTTGAGGGGTTTATAACTGAGTTGAAAAGGTGAAAGGGCCTAAATAGAATTTCAGTATCAAGGTAGGGGCCTAAAAATTATATTTATCCTTTTTTTATTTATATACAACAATTGGTTATAGGATGTTATGGAATTTGTTTACAAAAGAGGCCATCTTTACATAAAGGGTGTTTGGTCCAATTGTGGACATATTTCAATCGTAACATAGTTACGTTTTAACTTTGGAAATCTAATTTCAGGACTACAAAAGGATTTCAAATTTGGTAGTCTGGACAAAAAGAGGTGCCTGAGATTAGGGTGGATCATTGTCGTTGCCCTTCTTTCTTCTTGCTCCACTCCTACATCATCATCATCACCATCATCATCATCATGATCCTTCTCTTGATTTGCACCATCAGTCAGTACTTTTTCCAACATCCTGCAATAATAAATTACTAAAATCTCAAGGTGTTGGAGCTGCGCAATCCAAGTAACATCACATAACTTGGAACATCCAATAATTTGTACTTCCGAAAGATTTGCAAACAACTCTCCCGGCGTGATCCCTCCTTTCCAAGTGATTTTCGTTAATTCATGGAGGTAACGGAGGCTGAATAACGACAATTTTTCGAATTGTCTTTTTTCCTCGCTTGTCATCAGTATCTCCTTCATGTGGCCCCCTTCAATTGACAATGACTGAAGGCTACGCAGAGCACGGTTGCTACGAAGAAGTGTTTTTGATAGATCAAGGATTTCGACTCCTCGCAAGAGACTTATATATACATAATTTCCACAATGTTATATGTGGATTAATCTGAGTGAGTAGTTTTAAAGCAGACATATTATCTACTTCAATCCCAAGACCTTTTAGGGTGTTAACTCCGGGCGCCATTGTGCCGCCAGCCAATTCTTCAATACTTGCTTCACCTTCCATGCCCCATTCAGTGTATTCACTATCAAAGAGATCTAGTACCTCAAGTTTTTCTAACCCTGATAGCAGCCCACGAGGAATGTGCGATGTTCTCCCGAGGATCAAGTATTTTAGTTTTTTAAGATTTGACAATTCTTTTGGCAGTTGATGAATATAATTTCCTGCAAGATTAAGATATTGTAACTGGCTCAATGTAGTGATTTCTGATGGTACCTCTCTCTGGCCATTGTTTGCTAAGTCGAGGTATGTTAGAGCTACCATGTTTTGGAAGAAGCTGTTGTAATCCCATGTATTATTGGGAGAGCTAAAATCCCTCCCACGGAGCATAAAGGCCGTCAGGTTGGGACAATAGTGGTTATGTTGCGGTAGTCTTAGTGTATCAATACCATCATGGACTGTGAAAGCCATCTCCACCTCCCTCCATTTATGTTCCTCCTCCGCTTCTGTAACTTGAACCAACCATTTATTCCTATTTTTTCCACACTCCGTTGCTATCCATAGCGCCATCTCTCGAATGATATCATGCAATTTCACATACTGGACGGAGGATGGGTATGCTAATATTTCTTCACCCGCTTCTAATAATAAACCAGCTCGTTCTAGGCTTTTTATTATACAATGCCCCCTGCTAAAGGCTTCATTAATATCATCAAACTCCCGGCCTGCAATGAGATCTAACCCCAACCAACTCCAGATAAGTTCATCTTTTCGAATTCTATAGTCTTCTGGCCACAATGCACATGTCAAGAAGCATTTTCTCAACCTCTCATTCATCAACCGATCGTAGCTAACTTTCAAGATCCGAAATACACTTTCCTCACCCAACAGCTCTTGGATGCCAAGCTTATTTATAGAATTGACGGCATCCTCCCATTCGTACAAAGTAGTGTTCGAGGACATAGATTGAGCTATCAGGACGATGGTGAGTGGCAAGCCACTACACTTTTCAGCAACTTTCTTCGCATAATTGTACACCCTGTCGTCAGAGCTCACGATGTTTCTTGCAGTCTCACCAATGTTGTTCAGGAACAATTGCCATGCTTCCTCTCCCTTCAAGCACTCCAGTTTAATCTTCCTATGTCTGACTTGGGCATGGAACTTGTGCATAGCCATCATCCGATCACACACCATCTCGGACCTGGTTGTGAATACCACCTTGCAATTAGGTACATTGTCCTTGTTCACGACATGACAAGGAATCCCCAAGTTTTCAAGATCGAAGCTCTCCCATACATCATCTAGTAATAGCAAAAAAAATTTATCTTGTAGAAAATGGGAGAGAGATGCAGCCCGTGACTCGACGGTTGAGTCACCTTCTTCTTCAAGAGGCAAATTTATCCTTTTGGCTATGTCTCTTTGCAGCTTGTGGAGATTGAGTTCTTGTGAAACAACAACCCATATCACTAAGAACCCGCCCGCATTTGCCACATATGGATGGTTGTTGATTTTCGTGAGAAGGGTGGTCTTGCCCACACCTCCCATACCCCATATTCCCACCATGCCGGTCATATCATCTTGGAGATGTTTGATAGCATCCTTCAAATTTACTTGAGTAGTTGGAAACAATTCTGTATTGTCTGTCTTTGGTTGAACGCCGCGGACGACTTTCTTGGCGACTACATGCATGTCGTCTTTTTCTTTTATTAGCTCTTTCACATCTTTAGCTGAGTTAGCTGCTCGTTTGCTAATTTTGTAGCCCGACCAACAATTTAGTTGAAAGCCTCCAAGGCACATTTTCAGCTTAGTGTGGTCTTGTTCGATTTTGTTCACAGCATGCTCCATAGTTTGGACCTGTTAGTAAACAAGTGTTGGATAGAGATCAAAGCAAATAATTTGGGAATAGAAAATAACTAGAATATATAGTTAATTACTGCGTGTATTCACTTTATTTGAAGTCTCAACTACTACTCTCACTCAGTAATTGCAAACTTAATTGCTAAGTTGCTACTAGGGTACAAACATTATATTTTTCAATTGACAAAAAACCTGCAAACAAACAAACAAACAAATAAAATTTGGAAGCAACAACCTTGAGGAATACCCTAACTTCTGTGTTGCTGGCTTTTCAGCCGTTTTTGTATTCTTTTTTGTACGCGTACTTCTGTTTTACAACTTGTAAGACCATTGATTATTTGTTTGTAACTTAACTGTTTTTATTGATTTATATATATTTTGGTGGCTGGAGCTGTTTGGTTCTATCCGATATATCAAAAAAAACCTTGAGGAATACCCACAGTCCTCTAAGATATATTTCAATCTTGTTATAAATCAAGGACTCATAACTAATGAGACAATTATAGAATAATATATCTAATCCTTAAGATAGTAATTAAGAGTTTGCATGATAGAAGAACTCATTTAAATATGTGTTAAAAATTAATTGTTGGCCTGAAATTGTAACGTAAGGTTATATTTAGCAGTTATTATTACTATTCGGGCATTTGGCATGAAAGTAGTGCATTTTGAGATATAAAGTCTCAAAATTTCCATATTATTAACAAACTAGTTACTTCTTGACTGATTTCTAGGTAGATCACATCTCTCCATGGGGAAAGGTGGTAAATCCCACCGTCTGTCCTCAGATCTGAAACCTTGAACATATGACCCACTTATGTCTCATATCATCATTAATAAGAACTTCACTAAGTGTAAGTAGATAATTAAGGTGTTAAATGTATATTTTCTGAATTTTGTAAGGCTTTAGTTTCATATCATCATTGAAATGTAGTTTTCGTAATGGAAGAATGAAGTACGTAGTAACAACATTTCAGCAAATTATCTAAACTATATCAAAATTATGAACATATATATGTTTTCAGAATACTGATGAGAATACGTACCTTTTCCAGCAATTTCAGTACTCGTTCAGTTGGCTCCTCATCGTTGGCTATTTCAGTAGCTCTCTTGATCTTCTCTTGAACTTCATTTTTGGTGAGCTGCAAGTCGCCAGAAATCTTCTTCAGATTTCTCAAGTTTTCACCAATTTTCAGTAAATATTTCATCTGATCCACCATTGGAGTCCATAAAGCAGTCACAATGGAGCTGATAACTGAAATCATTATGGTTGAATTGCGAAGAGTAACCAACAGAAAGAGTGGGATTTAGGGAATAGAAATCCAATATGCATTTTAACCCAGACTGCTTAATGCGATCCTTTTATACTTCTCCAATATTATTATTATTATTATTATTATTATTATTATTTATTAATAATTGATATTTTTTAAAGCCGAGAGAAAATATGTGACAAATTTTAAGCCAGAAGATGACATGTGGCAAAAAAGTTTCACCAAGAGAATGACATGTGGCGAAGTTCATTCGTATGTATAATTAGATTTAAAATATTTAAATTAAGACTAGTTAGATTTATTTTTTAAAATCTTCTTCTTACATGACAATTTAAAAATATCCTATATCTCAATAATATGCATATGTACCAAAAATCGAAAGTGATCTTGTGGTGTCTGATTTCAACCAAACGAAGCACATAAACAAAGCCTAGTGCTTAATAAACTTATAGGTTTCTTAAGAAATACTAATCCTTTTGAACCGGTTCAGTTAGAACCCAGTTCAAGGCACTACGCGGTTCTTTTCTGACTTCATCTTTCTTATTTTGAGTTGTTGTCTGTTATGAGCATGACTGATTTGGCATTTCTTTTTATTGATTAAGTCAATTAAGCAAGCTGGATGAAGAAGACACCTACCAAATTGTAATTAGCGGGAGAAGACTTCATTAGCATGAGATGACTTGTAAAAGTTAAAAATAACAAAGGAAACTACATTACAAGTGAAAGTACTCCAAGATATTGATGTTTTTTACAATTGGGAATCTAGAGGTCTATGTCGTAAGTAGTTTTTTAAAAAATAAATTAGAATCGTCCCTACCTTTGTCTACACAATGTTCTTTTTCTTTCTTCTTTTGAGTTGCCTTTGCTTTTGAGCAGGACTGTTTTGGAATTTCGTTGTGTTGAATGAGTCAATTAAGCAGGCTGGATGAAGAAGACACCCTACCAAATTGTGATTACTATAAATCAATAGAAGACTTCATCAGCAAGGGATGACTTGTAAAGTCGAGTTCAAATAACAAAGGAAACTACAATACTAGTGGAAGTACTCCAAGATATTGATGCTTTTTACAATTGGGGATCTAGAGGTCTCTGTTGTAAGTAGTTTTTTTTAAAAAAAAAAATTGATCCGTCTCTACCTTTGTCTACATAGTGTTCTTTCTATTTCTTCTTTTGAGTTGCCTTTGTTTTTTAGCAAAACTGTTTTGGAATTTTGTTGTGTTGAATGAGTCAATTAAGCAGGTAGGATGAAGAAGACACCCTACCAAATTGTGATTATTATAAATCAATAGAAGACTTCATCAGTAAGGGATGACTTGTAAAGTCTAGTTCAAATAACAAAGGAAACTACTATACTAGTGGAAGTACTCCAAGATACTGATGCTTTTTACAATTAGGGATCTAGAGGTCTCTATCGTAAGTAGTTTCTTTAAAAAAAATTGATTCGTCTCTACCCTTGTCTATACAATGTTCTTTCTCTTTCTTCTTTTGAGCAGAACTGTTTTGGAATTTCGTTGTGTTGAATGAGTCAATTAAGCAGGGTGGATAAAAAAGACACCCTGCTAAATTTTGATTATTATAAATCAATAGAAGACTTCATCAGCAAGGAATGACTTGTAAAGTCTAGTTCAAATAACGAAGGAAACTACAATACTAGTGGAAGTACTCCAAGATATTGATGCTTTTTACAAGTGGGGATCTCGAGGTCTCTACCTTTGTCTATACTAGGCAATGTTACCAGAACCACTGAACCAACCCATATCACTAAGGATACCAAATTAGGTAGCCTCTCCAAAGTGAGGTATACCTGAGATTAGGGAGGATCATTGTCGTTGCCCTTCTTTCTTCTTGCTCCACTCCTACACTTGAGATTTCTAACCGATTATAGGAATCTCTTGAAGCCCCAATTGTTGGAGATGCTCGTCTGCACGGAAGACTGGATGAGGGCCGAAGATGGGATTCAAGAAAAAGGTTCGACACGTCTATAAGTGGAAGCAACCGCCGGAAGAAGAAGAAGAAGAAGAACAACAATAGCAACCAACATGAAGAATTGAAGATCAACAACAACAACAACAAATTGAAGACCAATAGAAAATTGTAAATGTATAAAAAATTGTAAAATTTTTTGTTTCTTATAAAATAGTTGGAAAATTGAAGAAATTTGTAATTGTATAGAAGAAAATTGTAATTGCATAGAACAAATTTGTAATAAATCTTTGTTTCTTATTAAAAAGTTGGGAATTTGTATTTTATATATATATATATATATATATATATATATATATATATATATATATATATATATTAGCAATTTCTCTCTTTGATTCTTCTTATTATTATTACATTTTTTTTATTCTTATTATTATTATTACATTTTTTTAAGTTAAAAAAAATTTAGTTGAAATCGACGGGCCAACCAGCGACCTGACCCTATCTGACCCTGGTTGGACCCGAATGGGTTCACGGATTGGTTGGGTCGAGATTTCGCTAATCCAACCCGACCCGGCCCGATTAACAAGCCGACCTGACCTGAACCCACCCTATTTCGGTTCCAACCCGGCCCTGCTCGGTTAACAAGCCCGGTCGCCCTGATTGCCAACCCTAGGTCTGTCGTCCACCCTGGTGTATGAACATTTGAAGATGATATTCTCAGTCAAGGTGAACCTTTGTGACCGAACCCTTATCTTCCTATCCTCGATGGAGTCTTCAGGTAGTTGGCCTTCTGCCAAGAATTTGTGGATGTGATCCATCCAATTATGCGGCTGTATGCCCATATTAAGGCAGATGATCTCGGGATTCTCAATGCTTGGCTCGTGGAGGACCTCGATGAATACTATGTGATCGAGGCCCTCGAAGGACGATGATCCGAGCTTGGACAAGGCGTCGGCTTGACCATTTAGTTCCCTAGGTATCCGCTTGACAGCAGCGTTATCGAAGGCTTCCAATATGAGTTTCAAGCGCGCCAAGTAACGGACCATCCGTGCATCACGGGCCTCGTAATCCCCCTAAATTTGGCTGACCACGAGCTAAGAGTTGCTGACAGCCCTTACTCGTCATGTTCCCGCATTGCGTGCCAGTGTGAGGTCGGCGATCATTACTTCGTATTCCGCCTTGTTATTAGAGGCCTGAAAATTGAGGCGTAGGGAATACTATAGGACGAACTCATCGGGGCCGTGGAGTATGACGCCAGCTCTGCTTCTGCCCTCGCAGAACGATTTATCTACATAAATCTTCCAAGTGGGATCCTGCTTAGGGTTCTCGAGTACTTCGGAAATGGTACACTCTATGATGAATTCTGTGAGGTCTTCCCCCTTGATGGCTGTGCGGGGTTGGTGGCTGATGTCGTGTTGGCTCAGCTCAATCGACCATTTGATTAGTTGCCCAAAATTTTCTGGTTTGTTGAGGACGAGCTTGTGCAACTGATCTGTTAGGACTTGAATAAAGTGAGCTTCAAAGTACGGTCGGAGTTTACCATCTGCCATCACTAATGAGTAAACGATTTTTTCCATTCGGCCAAATTGGAGCTCCGCCATAAAAGACTTTGCTGACGTAATATATGGGTTTTTGGATCCCGTCTTCCTCCCTGACGAGTATGAAGCTGAGCGCATGTTTAGATGCGTCCAAATAGAGGTAGAGGGGCTTGCCCGGTTCTGGTTTGCTGAGAAGCGGGGGGTTGTCCAGGTAGGTCTTCAGCTGGTCGAAGGCCTGCTGTTGGGGTTCTCCCCATTCGAAGCCTTTAGACAGCCGGAGGGATTTGAAGAACGGGAGCGACTTTTCACCGGATTTTGAAAGGAAACGGCCGATGGCTGCCAACCGACCCGTGAGCCTCTGGACCTCTTTGACATTTCTTGAAGAGGCCATGTCCAGTATGGCCTGGATCTTCTCGGGGTTCACTTCAATGCCCCGCTGGCTGACCACGAATTCGAGAAATTTCCCCGAAGTGACGCTGAAGGCGCATTTAGAGGGGTTAAGTCTCATGTTGTAGGACCTTAGGACCCCAAAGGCTTCTTCGAGATCGGTGATGTGGTCTTGGCTTCGACAGCTTTTAGCGATCATGTCGTCGACATAGACCGCCATGTTCCAACCTATTTAATCCTTAAACACCCGATTGACGAGCCTTTGGTAGGTAGCACCAGCATTCTTTAGCCCGAAGGGCATGACCCATTAACAGTATAGGCCCTGTTCTGTCATAAAGGCAGTTTTGGGGATGTCGGGGGGAACATTCTGATTTGGTTATAACCTGAAAAGGCATTCATGAAGCTCAAAAGTTCGTAACCAGAAGTCGCATCAATCATGGTGTCGATGCTCGGAAGGGGGAATGGATCTTTGTGATAGACCTTGTTGAGGTCTATGAAGTCTATGCAGATCCTCCACTTCCTGCTCGGTTTCATCACCATCACTACGTTGGCCAGCCATTCGGGATAGCTGACCTCCTGGATAAAATGAGCCGAGAGGAGCTTGTTCACTTCTTCTTTGGTTGCTAGCTGCCTTTCGGGGGTGAATTTGCCGCGCTTCTGCTGGACAGGCTTCAAATCCAGGTGGACGCTTAGTCGGTGCATGATGAGTTCCTCCGAGGTTCCTGGCATATCCGACGGCATCCAGGCAACAAGATCAACATTTCGCATGATGCAATTAGTGATGGCTAGTTTTAGGTCTGGGGAGAGGGACTGGCTTACTCGGAACCACCTAGATCTGTCCTCCTCGGTGAAGGGGATTTCTTCCAGTTGGTCGACGGGCTCGAAGCCCAATGTCAGACAGATGTTCGACCGCTTCGAGGGGAAAAACTCTCCCTCCCACCTCGACCATGTAGCAAGACCTGGCCAATTCTTGATTGCCTCAGACCATGCCGACTCAGTGGTCGGTAGGGAACTTCATTTTCAGGTGATATGCGGAGGGCACCGCTTGAAGGGAACAGAGGCCGAGCCTGCCAAGGATTACATTGTAGGCAGCTTTGACATTGACCACCATGAAATCCATGGTTTATGTTTGGATATTCAGGACTGTTACGACTGTGACGTTGAGCGTGATTATCCCATCGATCTGTACAAGAGTTCCTAAAAACCCGTGCAGCGTGTAGCGCCCCGAATTTCCAATAAATAAAATTAGAAATAAGTGGCACAATTCCCAACATCCACTTCAATTGCAATTATAAACATAGTACAAAACACAGGGAAAATTAAAACTTTTTATTACATCAACTCTTTACAACACAGCGAAATTCAAACACTTTAAATGACAATTCTTTACAATACGTACGATAAATTTCAACTTTTAATTAAACCCCAAGCTTTTCTTGATTCAACTCTATCCATAAATGAAAACCTGCAAAACTTTGAATGAAAACTTGGCACGTCAGTTAAATGCAACTGACGTCAACTATAATATTAGTGATACTTCTAGATCTTATAATCACAAACTTGATGCATATAATATAATAGTAATGAATGACGCATAACAATAATAAGTAGAACAACAAGTGAAACATATTAACACAGTAATAATAGATGGGACATGAAACAATGATGAATGAAATGTAAAGTAACAAGTGAAGCTAGGTTAAGTGTCAAGTGTATGAGATGAAAACAGAAAACAAGCATGCATGAAACAAGTCAAGAAACACAAATGCTTATAATGATTTCTAATGCACAATTGTCGGATTCTATGCATCACATTCTACATAGGTCCGGTGCAAGCCCTTATCGTTCTCCACTTTATAGAGTTTAATCCCTCATTATGCAATTAATCCTACTACGGTGATAGAAACAAAATCTAGAATACTCCGTGAATAGGCCTACATCCTGGTGTCTACCCGCCAGACTAGCACCATCGACGCGCAAGCATCATGTAAGCATTGCTCTGACCCTGGAGAATCAACTCCCTGCCATGTACCTCGCGAATAGGCCTGCCAACCATCGACACGAGAACATACCAAAACCGTCTTACTTCTAGACATTCCAAGAATAGGCCTGCCGACCATCGATGCGCAAACATACTAGAGAGACAACAAATACACAGTCCCAGAATACATCTGTGCGACTGGCAACAGAGCCCATGCTTACGTTTCTCAAGATCTATCACATCCCCACCAGTGTATGTCCTTATGTTCATTATTATTAATTAAGTCACAATTCCCCCTAGAGTTGGTGTACCCTGCCAGACTTAACTCAACTAAATCAACAACAAGACCCCACTGACCATAATATCCACAAAGTCTCAACCGCCAGCACGTTAGGGTCCCACTCAACCTCTAGAGTTTCAAAACTCGACATATCATCAACAATCTTTCGAGGGTCTACATCATAACCCCAAGTCTCAAATCAAACAAAACCCAACTTGGTTTAATTATACAAACTACTCTTCATTAACCACATTCCTTTTAATCAACCAATATTTCTATGAGTACTCGTTTATATGCATGGAAGCACATTTCATCCACGAAAATATAGATTTTTACAAAATCTGAAAATTATACGATTTTGTCATTCAAAATAGTACACTCTAAAATCAATATTAAATTCTGAAAAAATTAACTTAAATACAACACATATCAAGGAATTCACCATAGAAATCTGGTCTCAAATAAATTAATTTTAAGGGGTGATATTCAATAAATTTTGAAAACTATCTTTCATCCAAAATTCTGAAAGTTACAAGATTTCGTTCCTCAAAATTTCTATAGTCGATATTAATTTATGGAAAAATCAATTTAAATTCAGCACATAACTAGGAATTCACCAAAAAAATCTGGACTCAAATAAATTAATTTAAAGGGTATATATTCAATAAATTCTAAAAACTATATTTCATCCAAAAATCTGAAAGTTATATGATTTCGTTCCTCAAAATAGTACATTCTATAGTTTATATTAATTTTTGGAAAAATCAATTTAAGTTCAGCACATAACGAGGAATTCACCATAAAAATCTGGACTCAAATAAATTAATTCAAAGGGTGGATATTCAATAAATTCTGAAAACTATCTTTCATCCAAAAATCTGAAAGTTACATAATTTCGTTCCTCAAAACAGTACATTCTATAGTTGATATTAATTTCTGTAAAAATCAATTTAAGTTCAACACATAACGAGGAATTCACCATAAAAACCTGGATTCAAATAAATTAGTTCAAGGGGTTCATATCCAGCAAATTCTAAAAACTAACCGTTATTTTAAAAATATGGAACTACGACAGTATAATGGTAGAAATTGCATATTTTACAATCAATGAGTCGGATTGAGGATCCGTCAGATGTTCTGAAAACTAGACACAATGAGATACAATTTCTATTTAGTAAGTTTTAGGTAATATCATCAGTAACTGTGTCGAATCCTCGTTCCAATCTGGAGAAGATAGCAGTTCAGAGCATATAACAACTTCGAAATTCATCCAAAGTCGATCAACTATTATAAACTCCACTATCATACAAGTATTAAAACAAGTTCTTTCATGCACCATCAATCTCTAACATCTATCATTAATTTATACATGGTAATCACATCTCATTTAGGGTTCTTATTCATGAAGATTTTATTTGACTATTTTCTCATAAGATTTACCTTTAATAAATTTACATCAAGTTTTATAATCATGCACGATATATCATATTTGACCAATCATCATCATATCATACAAATATATAGCAAATCAAGAGATGAGAAGTACTACCCACCTCAAAGAAGATCAAGTTGAAGAACAATAGTAGTAATAAAGAGAAAGTCTTCTCCTCCTTCTTGCGAAAATCCAAGATCCAACTCCAAGAAAATAAGGGGAAAATAATTTTTTTGGGTTCACAACAGTAGAGCAGCTGTTGCTGCTGTAGATATAGGCCGTGATGTGATTTTTTTAGGGTTTTACAAGGGTTTACAAAATACTCCTCAAGAAAATATTTATTTACATATATGGATCTTTCCAATTATTAGTTAATCAAATCAAATAAATTAAAATAGAAATTAAATCCTCTAACTCTCCTGATTTTGGCCGACCAAAATGTGCAGCCCAAAATTTGAAATTTCGGATTTTTTTAACCCCCAAGTGACAATTTTACAAAAGTCTTCTTTTTGTAATATTTTCAAACAAGCCATAAAATATTCGTAAAAATCCAGAAAAA